>JAPDDO010000238.1:0-221744 GCA_027422415.1 Schizothorax lantsangensis
TAGCGCTCTCAGAACCTTTACTGTCCATGATGTTTAGAAATAAACAATCACGTCTTGTTATGGATGATGAGGGCAGGACAGTCAGCGATAAGTGGGATCTAGGCTGGAATGGCCACCAGAGTTGCTGAACAAAAACCGGACGCAATGGGAGCAGAATTCTTTCTTCATGTTGGCCAATATATGGACATTGTAGCTAACACAAGACAGCTGCATTTTTGGCAACACAATCTGTATTCATAGCAGCCACTGGCTTACATTGTTCACGTTAATGAATGTGTCTAAACAACCGAATTTACTTATAAGTTTTAAGTAAACATGCAAAAATAAAACAACTCACCTTTACTAGGCTATAGTTAACTGAAATTAAATGATCAACTGGCCATACCTCTGCTGAATCGTAGTCTCAGCCTCAGACGTCACGCCCACAGAATGTCGTCTTCTTCTTCTTCTTTGGTGTTATTGGCGGTTGGCAACCTAGCTTATTGGTGCATTACCGCCACCAACTGAAATGGAGTATGGATCAGGATATTTTGCTTGTATACAAAATATAGATACATAAAAACCAAGCAAAACAAATAAACAAAGTGGAAAATAAAACACAATAAATAAACAAAAAAAACAATCATAACGCTATTATTTTATATAATTTACTGTCTTTCACAAATGTTAATATCATCATACAACTTACTAGCTGTTTCCCTTAATAGACCTGATAAAGTGAAGTCATGATGTTTTACTTTCTTCAATGATTGAATAAGGTGACGTCTCTCATTGTTATATTTCCTACAATGGAGTAGTACATGCTCAACTGTTTCTTGTTGGCTACAGTGTATGCATTCCCCGGTGGGTGTTTTCCAATTTTATATAGTGTACTGTTAAGTCCAGTATGACCTATTCTCATCCGAGTTATGATACTTCCTTCTCTTCGATTCCTGCTCTCCCTCCTCCCAGCACCAACTTGTTTTTGTATATTGTATAAATGTCTACCTGTTTCATTATCATCCCAATATACCTGCCATACTGATTGTGCATATGTTCTTATGAGTACTTTAGCTTCTGCTTTGCTTAATGGGACCTGCAAATCTACTTGCTTTATTCTTAGAGTTTGTTTAGCCAGAATATCCACCTTCTCATTTCCTTCCACACCAACATGAGCAGGAACCCAAATGAAATGCGTAGAAATACCCATAACTTTCATATTATACATCTTACAGAATATCTCATTGATAATATCCATCCTAACTAATGACCTGCCAGATTGTATACTTTCAAGTGATGAGTAGCTATCTGATGCAATGACAGTGTTTTTTATTTTCTTCTCCTCTATCCACTGCAGGGCCAGTAATATTGCCAATAATTCTGTTGCATACACTGACAAATGATTGGTTACTCTTTTCTTAATAAAACAATCTCTCATTGGAATATATACTGCTGCACCTGCAAATCCTGTTTCAGGATCTTTGGATCCATCTGTAAATAAAAACACTGATTCTGGATAATGTTCCTTGAAATAATTCTGGACTATAAACCATGTTGGAAGTTGTGCCGAATTATCTTTCAATTCCTGCTGAATATTGAGGTCAACATTTGGCAAAGGGAATAACCAAGGAGGAATGGAAGAAACTGAAACTGTATTACTGTACTGTAATTGGTGTAATCCTATATTTCTTGCCTTTGCATTACCTATCCATCCAAAACTAGTATAATTTGTTTCATTATGTTCCCAACAATCTGTTAATACACTTTTGACAGGATGCAACTCATTATGTCCCTGGAGATTAACCCAGTATGCCATCATTAATTTCACTCTTCTAATTCTTAAAGGCATTTCTCCCATTTCCACCTGCATTGATGATACCGGAGATGTTTTAAATGATCCACTGCAGATTCTCAGAGCCTGAGCTTGCAAAACATCTAACCTCTTGAGGTTTGATTCTGCTGCTGACATGTAAGCTATACTTCCATAATCAAAAACAGATCTCATGAGTGCCCAGTATATATTTTGCAGAGATGATCTACTTGCTCCCCATTCCCGTCCTGATAAACAACGAAGTATGTTGATGACCTTTTTACTTTTGTCGTTAATTTTATCCAGATGAACTTTCCATGTCAGTTTTCCATCAAACCAAACCCCAAGAAACCTAACAGCTTTTACCTGCTCCAGAGGTTGCCCATAAAGTTTTAAAGAGAGGGGTATGATTTTATGCCGCCTTGAGAAGCAAATAACTTGTGTTTTTGTTACAGATAATTTAAATCCCCATTTATTTGTCCATTTTTCCACCTCTACTATTGCAGCTTGTATTTTTTTATTCACATACGATATATTGCGGCCTCTAATCCACAAAGCCCCGTCATCTGCATACAAAGATTTTCCTACATTATATTCAACCTGAGTGAAAATGTCATTAATCATAATGTTGAATAATAGCGGACTACACACACTACCTTGTGGAGTTCCATTCTCTGCTGAATATACTTTGGAATATTCTTTACCTACCCTTACTTGTATTTTCCTGTCAAATAAAAAGTCCAGAATCCAATTATATGTTCTACCGCCAATTCCTAATGATTTTAGCTTTATCAATAATCCTTCTTTCAAAGCATATCATATGCCTTTTCCACATCAAAGAAGACAGCTATAACTACTTCTTTATTGGTCTGTGCTTTTCTGATGTCTGACTCTAGACATAATACAGAGTCCATTGTGTTACGACCCCTACGAAACCCACTCTGATATGGAGATAAAAGAGCTTTACTTTCTAGGAAATACGTTATTCTCTCTGTGATCATTCGTTCCATGATTTTACATAAATGGGAGGTCAAGGCAATGGGTCTGTAACTAGAAGGATCTGATGGGTCTTTCCCTGGTTTAAGAACTGGTACTATTATTGCTTGTTTCCATACCAAAGGGAGTTGTCCAGAATCCCAAATTTGGTTAAACAGTTTTAACACTATTTCCAGTGTTTTATCTGTCATTTGTGCCAACATTTTATAACACACTCCATCTTTTCCCGGAGTAGTCTGTCTAGCACTAATGATTGCTCTTCTCAACTCAAACATGTTTAAAGGTAAGTCTAAAGGATTTTCTGACATCTTATTTTTCTTTAAAATATTAGGGAATTCCATTAAGGTTTTATTCCTACACTGCCTGGCCTCTTCAGAAAGATTATCTGAGCTATGAACCTTCTTGAATATTTGAACCAGGAGTTCAGCCTTTTCTAGATTGTTGACAGCTATTTTATCCCCACTGTTCAACACTGGCAATTCATAATTCCTTCTGATCCCCCCCATTCTTCTGATCATGCCCCATACATCTGATATTTGTACTTCTCTTCCAATACTATTGCAATATTGCCTCCAAAATGTACGTTTTTGTGCTTTTATTGTTTTCCTTACTTTTGCCTGGGCCCTTTTATACAAGATCAAAGTATCCTGAGAATGATGTTTTTTGAGTTGCCTAAATGCCTTATTTCTTGCTTTTATAGCTTCTTTACAGTCACCCACAGAATGTCTGATGCATATGGCACACAAAAGTGGAAACGGATTGGTTGAATTATACAGGATTTCCAGGAGACGTGCGTGTTGCGTTCTTTAACGTTCCACCTGGAAACAAAGATGCTGTGATGCCAAACCCCCTCACGAAAGAAAGAAAGCTGTCGTGTTTAAAACTGTGATGACGAGCGCTTATCAGAAAGCACGTTAGTGCGAGCCCTCCCGGAACCCATAGAGATTGCAATGCAGTGCCTGCAATTAAAAAAAAAAGTCTTTGTATGGAAGTCTATGGGAACAATCGGGGCGATTCTCAGTCTGACAGAAATCGCCCAAAAAGGGGCGGTACTACACAGAACGTGACTCGACGCTGATTGGATTATATTTCCAGAGGCAGAACAAACAGTAGAAGAGTGAAAGCTAGCGTAACACTGTGACTGAATGTGAGAAAGAAAAAAATCCCTCCCTTTCGTGCTTTGGTGGTGCGTCGCCCGATCGCCCTAATGGAGAAACCGCCCCTGACTGTAACTGTTTTTTCCCCCCCAAGCATTGTTAGATGCATAGTTTCCTGTAGTTATGCGAAGATTTGGTTTCAAAAACAGTATCAGTCAACTAGGCCTATTTCTTATGATTTTAAATCTGCATTGAACTTCAGATTAATCTCAAAGTAAAAATTTTTTTCATTGTTATGCAGATGATACGCAAATGTATCTACCTTTGAAACTGAAAGATATTGGCTCTTTAGCGCCCCTACTGCAGTGCCTTGAGGAAATTAAGGCCTGGATGGCACTAAATTTCCTTAATTTTAATGAAAATAAAACAGAAGTTATGCTGTTTACACCGGGAAGTACCTGTCAGTCGTTAGATTTGGACCTCTCTTGTGAAGCCCTATGTAAAAAAAAATTGCTGTTTTCATGGATTGTGATTTTAAACTGGACAAACATTAACTCTGTAGTTAAATCTTTTTTAATTGAGACAACTCACCAAGGTGAAATCTTTTCTGTCTCCTAAAGACTTTCAAAGAATTGTACATATTTGTATTTCAACTAGTCTGGATTATTGTAATAGGCATTAGTCAGGCCTCTCTCTCCAGACTGCAGATGGTCCAGAATGCGGCTGCTCGCCTGCTGACTAGTACATGAAAGTGGGAACACACTCTCTTCACTGGTTACCTGTACATTTTAGGATTAATTTTAAGATTTAGTTTTTTGATTTTAAATCTCTTAATGTGTTTAGCACCTACATCTCTTTCCAACTTGATCAAGCTGCATGTTGTTCTGTATGGAAGCAGAATAATGACAATAGTTTTTGAAGCATAAAGCATGCTGAATTCCACAAATCGAAAAAAAGATGCATTGCAATTAACAGTGCTTGCATTTTAATGCCTTGTATTTGCAGGGCTTGCATTTTTAGGTCCTGAAATTTAACATAGTTGTTTATTTAAGCTGTGAATATTTCAATTCAAAATATTTCACACAAATATTCATAATTAAAAATTCAATAATTCATATTCACCTTCCAGAATTCACTTCCAAAATATTAAATCGTTTTAAAAATACGATGTATAATATTCGACAGGCAAATTTCAGTCATTTTATTTCACTTTCCAAATTCGCTGCCAGTGGTTAAAATTCGGCAGAAAATTCAGCATTGCACATCCGGGAACCGCAGGAATAGCAGTAGAGCACCGATGCATGATCTCCAGCTGATGTCAGCCGCTCACCAGCAGGTGTTGCAAGCGGCTGTTGATGAAGGCCATATGTGGATCAAGTCATTCATTCACAAAAACTGATTTGCAGAAATGGAGCAAGTGCTAAGTAGAAGTTTTGATTATCGGGGCCAGTATAAACATGTGGAAAAGCTGATTGGGTTTATGTTTAATTCAACATCTTCGCTGTTTCCCGTAGCCTACAAGTAAGCAGCTTTCTCTACCACAAAGGAGATTATAATGCTCTTTTACCCAACGCTGAAGTACAAAACTAACATTACATCTGAGGAAGACATACATTGCTTTCGGTTGCTTGTTTCCTTTACTTAGCATTATGGCTTGTGTGACGCTGTGCTGTAATACTGCGGTTCCCCTCATACCGATTCCCCAACGACGCATAATGTCGGTCAGGAATAGTCTACTTTTTATAAAATTAAAATTTCGATTCCTCTAATTGATGCCTTTGTGCACAAAAAAAATAATTCTAAAAGTAAGCATTAGAAGAACATTATGAACATAAAATGAATCTTTTAATAAAGCATAATAATATAATTTATATCATAAAGCAAAGTTGTATACAAGAATAAAACTTTAGATATTGTTCCTTGGGGAGAAATTCTATCTTTGAGGTGATCTGAATCTCACAGATGAAACTGCTGATCTTGAAGATGAACTTTATTCACTTTGAAAACTATTGATGATGTTTCTTTGTCCTGTCGTTCACTCTGGCTGGTTAGGACAGATTTTTCTAACACACCTTTTCTAACACACCTGATTCCACTCATCAGCTCATTAGTAGAGACTGCAAGAACTAAATTGGTTGTGTCTGATTAGGGAGACATACAAAATGTGCAGGCCAGGGGGTCCTCCAGGACAGGTTTGGGAACCACTGCATTAGAGCGTCACGTTTAGCAAGGTTGAAACCTCAGATTTAAAAGTGCAGGATCTATGATCTAATTACTGTGTTTGTTTTTTGTATGACTACATAAAGCTGATGAATGACAGAAACTCTTCCCGCATGCAGTGCAGTGATACAGTTTCTCTCGAGTGTGGCTACTCTCATGTCTTTTCAGATTTACTGTCTGACTGAATGTCTTGTCGCAGTGTGAACACATGTAAGGTTTCTCTCCAGTGTGAATCCTCTCATGTCTTTTCAGATTTGCTGTCTGGCTGAATATCTTGTTGCAGTGTGAACACATGTAAGGTTTCTCTCCAGTGTGAAACCTCTCGTGTGATTTCAGGTCTCCTGACTGACTGAATCTCTTGTCACAGTGTGAACACTTGTAAGGTTTCTCTCCAGTGTGGATCCTCTGGTGCCGTTTCAATTGATCAGCTCTAATAAAAGTCTTCTCACACTCAAAGCACATATGAGCTTTTTCACCAGTGTGTATTTTCTGATGTAGTTTTAAATTCTTCAGCCGTGAAAAACTCTCTCCACATAAAGAACATGAATGTGGTTTCTCCTGTGAATGAACTTTCAGGTGATCCTTCAGGCTTGAAGCCCACAAAAATGTTTTGCCACATTGATCACATTCATGTGGTTTCTCTCCAGTGTGGATGCTCATGTGTCTCTGAAGGTTTGATGATTGTGTGAAACTCATCCCGCACTGATCACATGTGAATGGTTTCTCTCCAGTGTGGATCCTCATGTGAACCTTGAGACTCTTCTTGCTCGACAAACTCTTTCCACACTGAGTGCAGGGGAAACTTTTCTTGTCTCTTCTTTTCAGTAAAGAAACTCTTTCAGTCTGTGAGCGAGTTTTTTTGCTAGTTTTGCCATGATGATGTTTCTGCGCTTCACTCGCCTCGTTCTCCTCCATCAAATCTGAATGAAAGTGTTACAATATCAAGTGTTATGAAAGTTACAAAAATGTTACAACTATTAATTAATCATAAATAAATCAGAGAAATGTAAAGTGAAAGCAGATTATGCATAATTACAATCATTTTTAAGAGTGGGGTACAATGATTTATATAAAAAATATGGGCACACACCCATGTTTCTGTAGTAAAAACTATTCAATGTTTGATCATGAGTTAGGTGCACAAGACGGCATCAGTGAGCTTCAGCGATGTGATTGTGTGCATGTTTAGTGACATTTGCATTTGTTGTAACTTACAGAAACTTGTATATGAAACTTGACCAGATATAATGAATGTTGAGAGCGCATTATTGTAGCGTGAAAGTAGATTAATATAGTGTGCAAGCGCAAATCTCTCCACTCGCATGCGGATTTCCTTTGCTCTCGCACAACGTCCGTTGCAATCGTTAAACTCTCCTCTCACTCAAGTGTGTACACTGCAAATCTCTCTGTGCTCTTGCGCTAAAGATTATTTATTTTTGCAACTGAATTAAACATTGTCAAAAGTTATCATTGTGCACTTTTTAAAAAAAAAAAGTCAAAACAGATGTTTACGAGGGCCTTTCCTTTTTAACATACACTGCTTATTGTACTTTGTATTACTGTATCTCTTTTATGTTTTTATTTTGTTCTTTTCTGTGAATGAACATGCATCTCCCTGCAAAGCACTTTGTAAAGACAAAGCTTTTGTTTTAAAAGGTGCTATATAAATAAAGCTTTAATCAATCAGACTTCTACGACTGACCGATAAAAATACTGCGTGAAATCTAATTGGCTGAGAGGAAACTGCACCTGGAATTCTATTGACAATGAAAGATGAATCTTTAGTTTCTTTCCAGTTTAATCATATTTAGTAATGCTAATCAAATGTATATTTGAAATGGCTAGAAATCGGGTGCTTGGATGATTTGTACATATAAATGACCTCTATCTAACAACTGGTTGGTCAAACCTATTATGCCATGTCTAACATTACTTCTTCCTCTCCACTGGAGGGTGCTGGTTGACATAGGCCGAGTTAAAATCCAGTTTGATAAAACTTTCCCTGCGTCCCAATGTTCATACTATCCATCCTAAATAGTATGTGAGATTACAATAAGTGTGTCCCAAAGCAAAGTATGTTGAAAAGAGTATGCCAAAAGTCCCCGGATGGTCTACTATTTCAGGTCGATTTTTGAAGTGTGGATCCGTGCACACTCTAATGGCTAAAATTGCCCACAATCCATTGTGCTTTGGCGAAGGATTCAGTCCAGAACTACAAGCATGAATAAAACGCGTTAGAAAAACTGCAAACGTGGCGGATGCGCGCGATCGACCGTTAGGTAGAGAGGTTTACAAAAGGGGTTTGAGTTACTATATAATCAACATTTAACCAGGAAAAAATATTTATTTATTGTTATCCGTGTTATATTTCATCTGCAACAGCCATGTGAACTTTTATAAACATCCATGTGGTCGTTAACTTTTAAATGCATCATTATGCAGAAAATATGAGCAGAGTTCTACGCATGAAAGAGAACAGACTGGCAGATCAACGAGCTACTTTTTTCTCTCCAATATGGTATGAAATGAAACGTGGAGGATGTTAACTGTGCACAATGATTGACAGGCCGGTTTACAGTGACAGAGTGCGTGTAACAGATGCGACAGAGCGGTCCGTTAAAGACGCAGTTGTGTGACGTGATAGTATGTCCCAAAGCTTGCCTACTCTTCTATTACACACTCAAAAGTGTGTACTATTTCTTCACCAAAAGAGTACATACTTTAAGGGCATAGTATAAGTAGGCACATTGGGACGCAGTATTTGTTTGTTTATACTTCATAGCGTGAAAGCACGCAAAGCACAGCGGCCATTTCGCAGAAGAGAGATTGCGTGTTTCTTCCATCTTCTTTCAATCTGTTGTGTAAAACCCTAAGAAGCTTTGCTTGTAAGTCTATCGTTTATATTCATTATTTTGTATACTTTGTGTTTGAATTTGTTAAAATCAGCAACAAAAAAAAAAAATTGTTAAGAGTTATATATGTTGTGGAAGCATGCTAGCGTTTCACGTGCATTATAGCCACATTCAAAAGATCAGCATAACTAACGAACCAATGTAAATGTAAACATTGTATAACGAGTCGTTTTTTTTGGTTTAAGTAAGCATTTATTGTATTTATTTTGCAGTTTCACAAAAGAATGTAACGGAGATTGAACTACATGATTGCACTCAAGCAAAAGTAAAGAGAAATGTACTCGATCATCTGAGTGGTCATTGAAGCTGATCAGTCATCTCCTTGCAATGTTTGGCTATCTGTATATGCATTTTCGACACACACGCATGCAGAGGACAGTAGTGTTGGGCGATATGGTCATTTTTCATATCGTCATATCGCCAGCCTGTGAGATCGCCAATACACGATATTATCATGCATGGGTGGGTGTGGGCAAGAGAGAGGCTCTCTGTACTTGTCATAAGCAATTTCATAACTATTTGGTGATTTTAAAACGCGCGTGCGTGAGAGAGAGAGAGAGAGCCTGGAGTACCAATAACCAAAAAATATACTTTCAAACATACTGAAAAACTAACATGTTAAATATAAAAATATTTAAAACAGCTAGTTCATATTCGGATACAGCAGTCATACATCGCTATTAGGACCACGCGTCCTACTGTGACAAGTTATCAGTCTAAAAATCAGTCAAGGTGAAAATCAAAAGTAGATTTATTTTAAAGACCAACAGTTTAACACTAAATGTTGGACATAAACGAACATGTTAAATATAAAAGTATTTTCAGGTAAGTTCATATTTTTGGAGTAAAGTTAAATTAAACGGATAGGCTACATCAGTCATACAGCGCTCCGGACCGCGCGCCCATGACGAGCCCAGTTTTAGACTGATAACTTATTAACTGCATATTTTTATAATAACAATGATGAAGAATAAGCATCCATGTGTTTTGATAATGTGCTGTAAAGAAAACGAAATGCTGCCGGTGCAGTTTCGTCATGTTCATTCATAGCTCGAAGCTGTTCAAGAAGATGTCTAAAAGATGTCTCTTTTTGCACTCTTGACAGCCTAATTTGTAAATACGATTATCACCCTGCAGTTCAATTTTGACGTGGGCTTAGTTTTAGAGTCCGTTTTTAAAACATTTCCAATGAGGAGGAGAAGCCTAAAGGCCTGGGTATACTTCACTTTCCGCGTTCCTTTCCGTCTTGCACACAGCCTTGTCCGCGCAGCATTCAAAGTATACTCAGCCGCTGAAGAGTGCGCACGGACGAGCTCAACACATGCGCAGACCCACCACCAACTTGACTTGCGCGGTCTCAAAAAATTGCCTGCACTCGGACGGGGTGCGCGACTGTCCGCGAGCCCTCTTGATGACGAAAATGACATAATAAGGACGGTGCGCGGAGTATACTTTGTATACAAGTATACTTTGGCCTTAATCCTCATTTGCGCGTGTGTGTTAAGTGCGGCGCTGAGGTGAAATAGCATGGCAATTTGATAGCCCAATAATAATAGGCCGCCTCCTAACAATAATGATAATAATAGTTTATACATTAATAGGAGATTGAGTCAAATATCGTCTTGACTATCGACAAAGACATTTGCTATCGTCGATATCTCTGACTATCGTCGATACATGATACCATCGTCTATCGGCACAACCCTAGAGGACAGAATAGACCCCTCTGAGCGATTTATCTAAAAACAACATATTATAGCCTATGGCTCTGAATACTTCATATTAAAGATCAATGTTATTTCATATTATGTCAGATACCTCTTACTTAGAGGTATCTGAGGCAGATAGCTGCGGCGTAGGTCCGACGCAGAAGTATAAATTGGGCTTAAACACCAACCTGTTTGTTCTTCAGTGTGTTTCATTCTGCAGGGTTCTGGATCTCTCATGTTCTCTCTGTCCTTCAATAAACTCTGTCTCTTAAGATTTCACTTCTTCCTGATGCTTTGATGCTTGTAGGCTGAAGAAAAAAATCAATAAATCCATCTTTTACGTTTTCTCTCATTAATATACAGGCACAGAAATATAGAAAAAACACATACAATTAAAAGACACCAAATATAAACAATATAAGAATTTAAAAAGTAAAAGAATAAACAAATAGAAATATAATTTTACAAATTTGCAAGGTACAAATAAACCACCAATGAATTGGTTTTAACTTAATTTGTTTTTAAATGTTTTAGTTTTGTTTTTATATGAAACATGGTTTATCAGAGATTAATTAACAAAAGCTGTTGCGATACTTAAGTTATATCTTGTAATGTCACAATAGCTGTTGATCTATTGACATGAAATAAAGAGGATTTTCAGCAGCTGATAATATTGATGAGCCTCAGACTATAAACACTCATTAAACAAGCCATTCAGGATCAGCTGATCATCTCACTTTATACTGAATGTTTGCTGGTAGAAACCCATTTTTATTAAACATATGATATGAATCTGTAGTTCGAATTGTAGTTACCGCATTCAAAACAACAAAGTATTTCTCTACATCTGACCAATTCTATGTGAAGAGAAACAAACAATTGCCAATTGACGCTGACAATCGATTTAAATAATAAATCTCTTTAAATATAAGTGTTTGCAGACACACACACACAGCACCGAACCTGTTGAAAATAATTCAGAAACGATTCTGTAAAAATACTGCTCAAACAAACGGTGTAAAGTGTATTTTACAATTACGTGAAATAGCGCGAAGTGTTTACCTCAAAAAACCGCCACACTGAAGCGTGCGCGCGAATGATGACGTCATCACTGCGAGGCGAAACCAGCCGTAGATGATCAAATCAAAAGACCCTTCTTCTTCTTCGTTGGAGTTTTACGGCAGTTGGCATCCATAGTGTTGCATTACTGGCATCTACTGTCTCCCTTTGACTTACTATATCTTAATTAAATTTATTAAATTCGTCCTTCCAGTCCAGTCCTCCTTAAAAAACTAAACAAACATCTCCGTCCTTGGTCATTATTTCCACACGTTACTATATTTTTAACATTATACTCTACTATACCTATTTCCCGTAACTGATACTTGATCAAAAGACCCTTCTTCTTCTTCTTCTTCGATTTTATGGCGGGCAGCACCAACATTAAGGTTCATTATCGCCACCTACTGTATTGGAGTGTGGACCAGAATTTACCCATTTCATTTAAAAAAAAACAAAAAAAAACTCTAAATTCTCTTAATCAGCTCTGTTCTCTTGAGATAAAGAAATAAACTCTCTAGTCCATAAGTAACTATATGTTTAAGCTTTGATTCATCCATTCCCATCTTTCTAAGTTCATTTTTCATCAGAGGTGGAAAGTAACGAATTACATTTACTTGCATTACTGTAATTGAGTAGCTATTTTGTGTACTTCTACTTTTTAAAGTCATTTTTAAAATCTGTAATTTTACTTTTACTTAAGTATATTTTGTTTGAAGTATTGTACTTCGCTACATTTTAAAACACATTAATTACTGAGTAAAAAAAAAAATCGCTCCCCGGAAACTACTGCAGTATATAATGGGCAGGAGAACAAACTGGCGCTAAAATCACAAGAAAGATGCAGACGGACAAGACAGGCGTTATGGTGCAGACCCAGCTGAAAACCCATCCCTGTCATATTCGTTTATTTTATGACTCCGTAGAGAAGATAAATGAGTGAAACTCTTACCGCATGCAGTGCAGTGATACGGTTTCTCTCCAGTGTGGATCCTCTCGTGTGATTTCAGGGTTCCTGACTGACTGAATCTCTTGTCGCAGTGTGAACACTTGTAAGGTTTCTCTCCAGTGTGGATCCTCTCGTGTGATTTCAGGGTTCCTGACCGACTGAATCTCTTGTCGCAGTGTGAACACTTGTAAGGTTTCTCTCCAGTGTGGATCCTCATGTGAAACTCAAGACTCTGTTTGTTTGTGAAGCTCTTTCCACACTGAGTGCAGGTGAACCTTTTCTTGTCTCTTCTTTTCAGTAAAGAAATACTTTCAGTCTGTGAGCGAGTTCTTTCTCCAGTTTTGACATGTTGTTGTTTCTCCCCGTTAGGTCTGAAATTAAACTTAAAAAGGTAAAAACATAAATAAATCATGTGAAGTGAAAGCAGACAACAGCTACACCAAATTCTGATAATTTTGACACATTTTTTCAAAATAAGGTGCAATTATCTACATTAAAAAATACAGTTACATCCAAAGTTTCTGTAGTGAGAACTATTCAGAGCTTATTAAAATCCACAATTATAATATTATATTATAAACATAATATTAACATTAACATACTTTTCTAAAAAAAAAATATATTACATACTTATTTTAAACTAAAACTGGCCAATATTTTTAACTCAACACAATTTCCTTTTATTTCTTCCTTTTTAAAGCATTTTCTTTTTAATGGCAACATCCAGGAAGTGACATCATTTGAACATTTGAGTTTCAGTCCCTATTTTGTACTCTGGAGATAGAAAGTCTCCCCTATATTATTTATTGGTTTAATTTTTTCCTTCCTTTTTTACAACTCTTCAGGTATTTTTCTACTATAAACACTAAATCTGATGAACTGCTGATAACTTTAAATGTTCTTCAGTCTCATTGATGAAGGATCAAGAATAAACACCAACCTGTTTGTTCTTCAGTGTGTTTCATTCTGCAGGGTTCTGGATCTCTCATGTTCTCTCTGTCCTTCAATAAACTCTGTCTCTGCAGATTTCACTTCTTCCTGATGCTCTGATGCTCGTCTTCACTTGTAGACTGATGGGAATATTCCAGCATTTATTGCTGAACTGCAGTGGGAGGAGCTTCACTGAAGGTGTGATTGTTGTGGGAGGAGCTTCACTGAAGGTGTGATTGTTGTGGGAGGAGCTTCACTGAAGGTGTGATTGTTGTGGGAGGAGCTTCACTGAAGGAGTGATTGTTGTGGGAGGAGCTTCACTGAAGGTGTGATTGTTGTGGGAGGAGCTTCACTGAAGGTGTGATTGTTGTGGGAGGAGCTTCACTGAAGGAGGAGCAGATCTGCCAGAAGTTTGAGAGCTGGTTTTTCTACTAATCCACATAGCCTATTAAGCATTTAATTGTACCTGCTAAAATATGCGAAATATCTCAATACAAATTCACATGAATTTCTGTTTGTCTGTTAGATTTGTAATATTTACAAATATTACAATTTTAAGAATAAAATGAAAAGAATAAACAGAAGTAAGGTCCTTGCACACCGAGTCTGAAATTTTCGCATGCATTTTTCATTTTTTTTGTTGTTGTTTTTTGTATTCATCTTCCTTTCCTATCAAAATCCATGCTACGGATGCGAAAACGCAGAAAATCAAACCTGATCCAAATTTCTTCTATGACAGACGAAAAGTTTCGGAGGCAGTGTGTAAACGTGATTGACACAACATAAGGTTGTATTTATTTTTTGACGTGCGAACATTTCTGACAAAAGAAATCGGACTCTATGTAACCAACAAAAATCAGTGTTTCCATAATTCCTTCCATTTGAGTTTAAAGTTTTGTTCATAAGATTTTACCTTTGTTTTGGTTTACATTAAACAGTTTAATACAGACTATTGAAATAAATGCTGTTAGGACATCTGTATCTAGATATCATTATAGTGACTGCATGGTTTAGTATCTGATAAGAATGAATTGAACTTTAACTGGCAATTGACAGGATATCTGCATAATGAATGAGGTGAAAACAGGGGCTATTATCATGAAATAGAGGATTTTCAGCAGCTGATAATATTGATGCGCCTCTGGCTTTAAACACTTAAACAAGCCATTCAGGTTCAGCAGCAGATCATCTCACTTCATTGTAAGTATAGTAAGTGCTTACCATTAGCAATACAGAGCTCTATTGAAAAAACATACACACTCACCTGTACAGTTTCTGTTTGCAGTCCAATTCAAATATAAAAACGTAAAGTAACTAAAACTATTTTTTATTTTACAATCATAAATGTCAAAAAAGAAAGAAAGCTAAATAACATTAAAATTGCTTCAGCAAATCTTGAGATTGATTCCTAATAATTGACCGTTCGCAAAGACCCTCCTTACTGTTGCCATGACCAAACAATGCAGCTCTCGCACTACACTCATGTTCTCACGCAGTGAAAAATGCATCGCAGAGCAAAGAGGAAACTGACAACTAGGGTTGCCACCCGTCCCTTAAAATACGGAATCGTCCCATAGGTTATTTAAAGGTAAAATGATGTCAAATCAATACAGGACGCGATTTGTCCCGTATTTTACAAAGGCCAACACATATCTGAATACGTATTTTGCACTGTTTATAATACTAATAGCAATTATAATGAAATCAATTTCATAAGAAGTATTAGGGAAAATCATTTGCGCGTGATTGCATTTTGGCGTCTTTGTTTCCAGAGTCTCCAGAACGCGTGCCGTTAAAGCCTTTCATACGAGCGCAGCACACGCTAAACCTGCACGGTTTAAAACATCTAGAGCTCACATCTGCCCTTTGAACACAATACTCTCCAGATGTAGGGCAGAATGGGGGGGATAGTTCTCCCAAAAAATGAAATTTTCCATCGTTTACACACCCACAAGTTGTTCCAAACAAACCTATAATAATTTCTGCCTTCTGTTCAACATAAAATATACTTTGAAGAATGTGGGTAACAGTTTCTGGTCCCCAATGACTCTGATAGTATTTTAGAACTTACTGAGGACCAGCAGCTGTTACCCACATTCTTCAAAGTATCTTCTTTTGTGTTCAACAGAAGAAATCAAATTAATGCAGGTTTACAGATCTGAACCTGTGTAAATTATGACAGAATTTTCATTTTTGGGTGAACTATACCTTTAAAGTGACAGACACATCTATCATATATTCCTTAACAGGTATATAAAATTAAATGTTTAAAAAAAAAAAAAAAAAAACTGTATAGGTAAGCACATGACTATTACTACTATTCAAAAGTTTTCCTAAACCAATTAACTGAAAAAAAGAGATTTATCTTGGTGTGTAATGTAGCCTATTTATTATTCCAAATTAAGCATTTGTGAGGGGGGAATTGTGTTTGTATATAGGCTAATCATCCATGATAACAATGCCTGTTTGTGAAAATTGGAAAGTTTTATGGGAAGCTTGTTAATATTAAAATTACAATTAAGAAGGAATTCGATGCCACCTAATTTTTCAAAAATAATATTAGGGATGTAATACCATTGCATATCTTTTGAACGGATATGATTTTGTATCCACTTAATTTTAAAAATAGAATTGGTTAAAAATCCAGTACATTTAGCCCACCTTGGTTAAGTGGATTGCAAAGCATTTTTTTATTCAAATAATGTTTATTTTTCCAAATAAAATGATTTATTTATCCCATTAATGATACCTTTTGGAATATCTATAGCCATTGCGGTGTAAACTAGTCTGGATAAACCTTCAGATTTTGATAATAAAACTCTCTCTTTAAAGAAAGGTGCTTCTTGGCCGTTGCGTGTGCGTGTCTGTTAAGTCCATGAGACCATAGGGCAGGGGTCATCAAACTTGATCCTGGAGGGCCTGTGTCCTGCAGAGTTTAGCTCCAACTTGCCTCAACACACCTGCCTGGAAGTTTGAAGTATACCAAGTAAGACCTTGATTAGCTGCTTCAGGTGTGTTTGATTAGGGTTGGAGCTAAACTCTGCAGGGACACCGGCCCTCCAGGACCGAACTTGGTGACCCCTGCCATAGGGTGTCCCATTCATCATTTTAGCGTTCAGAAGGGTGCTCACGAGTGCCCCCTTTGCGGCCGATGTGCCCTCGATCCACAGCAGACTTCTATCTGACAGTCATAGCGGCATACGTCACAAAAGTGCTGACTCAGATGAAGACCGCGAGGGTTTTGGGTGCCATTTGGGACAGGAGTGTGGCGGTTTTCATTTTTACAGAATCATATCTGAATTATTTTCATATCAGGTTCGGTGCTATATGTGTGTCTGCATAGAGAGCTTTATGATTTCAATCGATTGTCAGCATCAACTGACAATTATTTGTTTCTCTTCACATAGAAAACGGGAAGATGTAGGGAAATACTTGGTTGTTATGAATGCAGTAAATAAACTTCGAACTATATTCGGATTCATTTGGACAAATCACAATGTTTGATAAAGATGGGTTTCTATCAGCAAACACTCAGAATAAAGTGAGACGATCTGCTGCTGATCCTGAATGGCTTGTTTAATGAGTGTTTATTGTCTGAGGATCATCAATATTATCAGCTGCTGAAAATCCTCTTTATTTCATGTCAATAGATCCTGTTTTCACCTCATTCATTATGCTGATGACTAAAGATCTGTTAATTGCCACATTAAGCTAATTTTATTGGTGTTAACAGACTTAAGCAAACAACACAATCAGTTACTGTGGAATTATAAGATATAGGTAAGTATCATAACAGCATTTATTTAATTAATCTGTGATAAACCATGTTTCATGTAAGACAAAAACAAATTGAGTTAAAATATATTGGTGATTTATTTGTACCTCGCAAATTTGTAAAATAATGTTTATGTGTTTAATTGTGTGTGTGTGTGTGTGTGTTTGTGTGTGTATGTTTCCTTTAATGAAGCTCCTCCCACAACAATCACACCTTCAGTGAAGCTCCTCCCACTGCAGGTCAGTAATAAATGCTGGAATAGTTCCATCAGTCTACAAGTGAATACGAGCATCAGAGCATCAGGAAGAAGTGAAATCTGCAGAGACAGAGTTTATTGAAGGACAGAGAGAACATGAGAGATCCAGAACCCTGCAGAATGAAACACACTGAAGAACAAACAGGTTGGTGTTTATTCTTGATGCTTTAGTAATGAGGCTGAGAAACAATAAGAACATAAACTTAAAGCAGTTCAGCATATTTAATATTAAAAGAAATAAGAGCTGTTAATTGGTTAAATGTGTGTTTGCTTTTTAACATACCTTCAGTTTGTACAGAACTGGGGGAAAACTGATTTTTCATATTATGCACCCTGGGCATGAAATTATTTGCAAAAATATCTAAAACTAGATACATTTGTGTCTATTGGTGAATTTAAAGGCATCATAAAGAGAGTGGTATTGGAAGCTTGTGATTGTTTTTGTTGAGAGGATATGTTTAAATATTGTTGTAATGTGTACTTGTTGTACAAACCCGATTCCAAAAAAGTTGGGACACTGTACAAATTGTGAATAAAAAAGGAATGCAATAATTTACAAATCTCATAAACTTATATTTTATTCACAATAGAATATAGATAACATATCAAATGTTGAATGTGAGACATTTTGAAATGTCATGCCAAATATTGGCTCATTTTGGATTTCATGAGAGCTACACATTCCAAAAAAGTTGGGACAGGTAGCAATAAGAGGCCGGAAAAGTTAAATGTACATATAAGGAACAGCTGGAGGACCAATTTGCAACTTATTAGGTCAATTGGCAACATGATTGGGTATAAAAAGAGCCTCTCAGTGTGGCAGTGTCTCTCAGAAGTCAAGATGGGAAGAGGATCACCAATTCCCCCAATGCTGCGACGAAAAATAGTGGAGCAATATCAGAAAGGAGTTTCTCAGAGAAAAATTGCAAAGAGTTTGAAGTTATCATCATCTACAGTGCATAATATCATCCAAAGATTCAGAGAATCTGGAACAATCTCTGTGCGTAAGGGTCAAGGCCGGAAAACCATACTGGATGCCCGTGATCTTCGGGCCCTTAGACGGCACTGCATCACATACAGGAATGCTACTGTAATGGAAATCACAACATGGGCTCAGGAATACTTCCAGAAAACATTGTCGGTGAACACAATCCACCGTGCCATTCCCCGTTGCCGGCTAAATCTCTATAGGTCAAAAAAGAAGCCATATCTAAACATGATCCAGAAGCGCAGGCGTTTTCTCTGGGCCAAGAAAACGTGCAGGCGTTTTCTCACAGGCTCATTTAAAATGGACTGTGTCAAAGTGGAAAACTGTTCTGTGGTCAGACGAATCAAAATTTGAAGTTCTTTTTGGAAAACTGGGACGCCATGTCATCCGGACTAAAGAGGACAAGGACAACCCAAGTTGTTATCAGCGCTCAGTTCAGAAGCCTGCATCTCTGATGGTATGGGGTTGCATGAGTGCGTGTGGCATGGGCAGCTTACACATCTGGAAAGGCACCATCAATGCTGAAAGGTATATCCAAGTTCTAGAACAACATATGCTCCCATCCAGACGTCGTCTCTTTCAGGGAAGACCTTGCATTTTCCAACATGACAATGCCAGACCACATACTGCATCAATTACAACATCATGGCTGCGTAGAAGAAGGATCCGGGTACTGAAATGGCCAGCCTGCAGTCCAGATCTTTCACCCATAGAAAACATTTGGCGCATCATAAAGAGGAAGATGCGACAAAGAAGACCTAAGACAGTTGAGCAACTAGAAGCCTGTATTAGACAAGAATGGGACAACATTCCTATTCCTAAACTTGAGCAACTTGTCTCCTCAGTCCCCAGACATTTGCAGACTGTTATAAAAAGAAGAGGGGATGCCACACAGTGGTAAACATGGCCTTGTCCCAACTTTTTTGAGATGTGTTGATGCCATGAAATTTAAAATCAACTTATTTTTCCCTTAAAATTATACATTTTCTCAGTTTAAACATTTGATATGTCATCTATGTTGTATTCTGAATAAAATATTGAAATTTGAAACTTCCACATCATTGCATTCTGTTTTTATTCACAATTTGTACAGTGTCCCAACTTTTTTGGAATCGGGTTTGTATTTTAAAATTGTCTTACTGTATGGCTGCTATTATAATTATTATTAATAGCCAGAATGCATTGAAGATTTAGAGTTAAAAATCAACAAAAACTTTTCTGTCCCAAACCTTCGTAACAAAAGGGACATTTGTAATTCCTGCAGACACAGAGGTGGGGGGGGAGCTGTGATCTGCTGATTGGTCAGTTTGAATCTAGTTTTTAGTCACATGGTCAAGGGAAGGGATAAATGAAGATTGTAAGTGTTGCTGTGTCTCTTTTTCTTCACTGGCACTATCTTTTCTCTGGCTCTCTTCTTGGGGCTCTGCTCCCAGGTAATATTTTACACACATGCTGGACACAATTACATCATCCAATACATACATTTTTAAACCAATTCAAGAGTAACCATAATGAAATGCTGTTATTAAACCGTTTCAGTTATATATTTAGTGCTAACTAGTCTTGATTCAACATCAGCACTGAAGTGTTATTTATTGCAATACAATAAATTCATATAATAGCAGCGACCTCTGACATATTTTGCTATTCTAAGTTTCCGTCATTGTTATAAGTAGCACTGGGTGGTCGTAGACAAGAAAGTTACAGTTTTATACCAGTGTGCTTTTAAAGTTTATTTATTTATTGAACTGCTGTAGTGAAACCACACTTACAAAGATATTTAGTCAATATCCAGTGGATTTTCATTAAAATTTAACTTTCCATTGGTTGACAAATTAGCAGTTTTATCTTAACTTGACAGGTTAAATTAAGTAAATACAAAGTTTTTAGTAAATTTAAATATCCATCTGAGAGACTGTGTTAGAACTGTAGCATTATTGTATAGTCTATTTACTGCATTATTGTATAGTCTATTTATTGTCTTAACAACCTGGAGCTGAACACGCTCAAAACAGTGGAGATGATCGTGGACTTCAGGAGAAAGCCCCCTGCTCTCCCCCCACTCACCATCATGAACAGCACGGTGACTGCAGTGGAGTCATTCAGGTTCCTGGGCACCACCATCTCCCAGGACCTGAAGTGGGACAATCACATAGACTCCATTGTGAGAAAGGCCCAGCAGAGGTTGTACTTCCTTCGCCAGCTGAGGAAGTTTAACCTGCCACAGGAGCTGCTGAAACAGTTCTACTCTGCCATCATTTAATCCGTCCTCTGCACATCAATAACTGTCTGGTTCAGCTCAGCTACCAAATCTGAGCTCAGAAGACTACGTAGGGTAGTCCGGACTGCTGAGCGAATCGTTGGTACAACCCTCCCTACTCTCCAAGAACTGTACTTATCCAGAGTGAGCAAAAGGGCTGGCAAATCACTCTGGACCCCTCACATGCAGCACACTCCCTCTTTGAACTGCTGCCGTCTGGTCGACGCTACAGAGCTCTGAGCACCAGAACGACCAGACACAGGAACAGTTTCTTCCCTCAGGCAATCCATCTCATGAACACCTGACATTAACGTGGAACACACAACACTATTTTACAACTATTTATTCACCACACATACATATATAATATTTTTTATTTAATTTTTTTCCATTTCAAATTTGCACATGTCAGACCTGTACACACAGGATTGTCTGTATTGCATAGTGTTTTTGCTATTTTGTACATTGCCTATTTGTATATTTGTATATTGTTGTCTGTGTCATGTCCTGTTGCTGTCATTCTGTTGCACTGTGGAGCTTTGTCACTATAACAAATTCCTCGTATGTGTAAACATACCTGGCCAATAAAGCTCATTCTCATTCTGATTCTGATTCTATTAATCTTAATATTGTGTTTTAAAACATTTAGTAGTTCTCACTACAGAAACAAGTTTGTGGCTATATTTTCTAAATCCCTCATTTTATAAAAATGCATCAAATTGAACATAATTTTGTGTAGCTGTTATCTGCTTTTACTTCACATTTGTCTTATTTTTTTTAAAATTATTTATATTGTAATGTTTTTACTTTCATTTCAGACCCGATGGAGGAAAAACAACATATCAAAACTGGAGAAAAAACTCACTCTCAGACTGAAGGAGTTTCTTTACTGAAAAGAAGAGACAAGAAAAGTTTCACCTGCACTCAGTGTGGGAAGAGTTTCACATACAAACAGCATCTCAGTGTTCACATGAGGATCCACACTGGAGAGAAACCGTTCTCATGTGATCAGTGCGGGAAGAGTTTCACACAACAAGGACAGCTTAAGGACCACATGAACATCCACACTGGAGAGAAACTGTATGAATGTGATCAATGTGGGAAGAGTTTCAGATACAGACAGAATCTCAATGTTCACATGAGGATCCACACTGGAGAGAAACCATTCACATGTGATCAGTGTGGGAAGAGTTTCAGACAATCATCAAACTTTAAGAAACACATGAACATCCACACTGAAGAGAAGCCATTTACATGTGATCAGTGTGGGAAGTCTTTTAAACAAGAAGTAACCCTTACGATGCACATGAACATCCACACTGAAGAGAAGCTGCACCCATGTGATCAATGCAGGAAAATATTTTTGTGGGTTTCAAGCCTGAAGAATCACCTGAAAGTTCATTCAAAGGAGAAACCACATTCATGTTCTTTCTGTGGAAAGAGTTTTTCACAACTACAGAGTTTAAAACTTCATCAGAAGACGCACTGGTGTGAGAGATCACATGTGCTTTGAGTGTGAGAAGACTTTTATTACAGCTGGTCAGTTAAAACGTCACCAGAGGATCCACACTGGAGAGAAACCATACATGTGTTCACACTGTGACAAGAGATTCAGTCGGTCAGAGACCCTGAAATCACATGAGAGGATCCACACTGGAGAGAAACCGTATCACTGCACTGCATGTGGGAAGAGTTTCACTCATTCACCTAATCTACTTGAGCATACAAAAAGGATTCATAGTAAGTAGATCATCTTTCATGTCTCATGCCGTGTCCTCATCAAACGTGACACAATAATTGATGGGAAAATAAAATCTCTTCTGTATAAATCTGTCCTAATCAGCCCTAACATGCAGCAGGAAAAAGAAACATCTTCTGTAGTTTTCACAGTGATTAAAGTTCATCTTCAAGACCAGCAGATTCATCTGTGAGATTCAGATCAACTCCAAGATGTTCCCAAACAACAATATCTAAAAGTTTTCTTCCAGTATGTCATTTTAGTTTATGATATTAATTATGTCATTGTGCATTCCTACAAGTTTTGTTTTGTTTAGTTTGCTTATAATGCATATGTATCAATTGTAGTTTGTCTACAACCCGAATTCCGGAAATGTTGGGACGTTTTTAAAATTTAAATAAAATGAAAACTAAAAGAGTTTCAAATCACATGAGCCAATATTTTATTCACAATAGAACATAGAGAACATAACAAATGTTTAAACTGAGAAATTTTACACTTTTATCCACTAAATGAGCTCATTTCAGATTTGATGCCTGCTACAGGTCTCAAAATAGTTGGGACAGGGGCATGTTTACCGTGGTGTAGCATCTCCTCTTCTTTTCAAAACAGTTTGAAGACGTCTGGGCATCGAGGTTATGAGTTTCTGGAGTTTTCAGTAGGTTTCCAGCAGCTGAAGAGTTTGTGGTCGTCTTTGACATATTTTTTTGTTTAATGACGATGAAATGATGAAGATGCTGTGACACTTTTAAGAGAAACTGACATTTATATTTATTTGTTCTTCATTGTTGCTTTTAAAAATAACTTCCACTTGTGTTGTATTTTAGAAAACACAGATGTAAGATATACTGTGATTTAGTTTTGCAGCTGGCCCCTTCTTCATTTTTATTCTCATGAGATGCTTTGTTATCTTGTTAGTCAATAAAGAGAGAGATCTGTCTCATTCTTTTTCACTTTTTATATTTGCTTCAAGTATTAAAATTTAATTGTGCAATTTTATTGTCTGCTGATTCTTCTTGCAGCATGAATGAATAATTTCATCCTTTTATTTACATTTAAAAATCATGAAATATCCTCTTGATACTCAGAAAAAAAGTTTTGTGAATTTAGTATTTTTTTCCGTGTCATTACATTGCTTAGAGCAGGGGTGTCAAACTCAGTTCCTGGAGGACCGCAGCCCTGCTCCAACACACAAACCATGCAGTTTTCAAATAAGCCTAAATGACTTGATTAGTTGGATCAGGTGTGTCGACAGAGTATTTTTAATGTCTTTTGCACTGGTCTTAAAAAAACGAGTTGGTATCGCCGGCGATACAGCCGTCTCCTTAGGGTTAAAGCTTTACCTTGATTGAATTGTGTTTTTATACTTCATTTTTAGCTGCTGCCACATTCTTGTTTCTTCTTTCTGTCTTTTTCCTTTTTATTTTCTTTTTTTTTTGTGGCCATGGGATACCATTCAAATGAATATTAGTTCAATAATTTACCGTTTTCACCTCTGATATTATAACAGTTAAGTTATTGACAGTTATTAAGAATTAAAGTTACGCATTGACAGAAGTATGCACGCTGACATCTTTTTGGCGGGAGCTGTTGCCATGGTGAATCGTAATTTCGGAGCTCCACTGATCATGACTTTTCATAGTCGTGGTGCACGCGCTAAACTCAGTCAACCTACTTAGAGTTTAGTAAACTAACACAATTCAGCTGTTCTGTAACCGAAAACCCATCTGAGTATCCCATCTCAGAGTAAGTCAACTCTGAGTTCAAGTTTAAACTCAGAGTTGGTCGAACCTCCTTATTGAAATGGGCCCCAGGACAGGTTTGAGAACCACTGGTTTATAGCATAATAATAATAAAAAAAAACATATATTATTCTATGTCCTTTGTAGATGACACAAGGACTCAGTTTTTCTAAAAGTAAAATAGCATGTATCAAAAAGCCAAAAACAAAGGGGTTTTATTTAATTTTTTTGAATCACAATCAGTTTTTAGGTTTCAGGATTTTTTTATACCAAACTTTAAGGATGATTCTCAACTATGCTATAAAATATATAACAAAATGTTATAAAATCTGTAACAAAAAACATTTTGTTTCATGCAAAACGTGTGTAAACATTTCCATAAATTGGTTTTCCCATTAAACACAGTGTATCTATATACTGCATCTAATTTGCATATTAATGTGTTGCTGTTGGGACAGCATGTTGAAAAATAATTGTCATATTGGGAGTAATAATTGGCCAGATTTTCATAATAATATCTAATATTTCATAAGAATATTGATATATAATTTATTATTAATAGTCTTTATTATTATTCAGACACATTATTATTATTATTATTATTATTAAGGCTTATTTAAATGTTCTGTTCTCATGTCAGATATGTATGTTTATATGTATGTATGTATGAATGCATGTATGTACCAAGAGCTTCTTAAAAACCACAACAAATTCCTCGTGTGTTTGCACACACTTGGCGAATAAAGCTGATTCTGATTCTGATTCTGATTCTATTAGTAAAATTAATATTGTTTATATATATAATTTCAACTTTACCTTTAACAGCATTCTAGATGTTATTAACATTTCAAAACACATTCTCATGTTAGCAGACAGCTACTTTCACATGACCAAAAAATCCTCAATATATATAAATATCGTAATGAAATATTATCAAAATATTCCTCTGATGGAGGTGACACATCTGACGGTGGTGACGAAAACCTGAATTTGTAGTCATTTTAACTATCAAATACATTGAATCAATCAATTACCGTATTAAAACAAACACAACAAACAGTGAGTCTGTTATTGTTTATAAAGCTTTTATTCAAGAGTCACATTTAAGTATTTTGATATATTATTGGAACACAAAATCTGACAGTGTTGACAAATTTGGCATTTCTTTCACAAAACAAATGGAGTTCATGTAGTAGCCATTTTATTTTGTTTTTTTCTGTTGATGCTAGATGTTAATGGACCCTGCTTCAGGAGAATAAAATGATCTAAAAATTTCAAATAATTTCCTCAGAAATTGGAAGATGGTGTTGACATATCATGGTTGTGACACAGGAAATATTAACATTAGGATTTAAAATATTCTAAACTATAAAACTGACCAGAGTCTGTCTGACAGTGATGTACTCTGCAGAGGAGGACTGTAGCGAGGGGTCCTTTAGAGCGACAGCTGCCCCTGATATTCCCTGATTTTATCACATTTTAATGAATGTCTGATGGTGTTGACAAAAAGTTGAAACCTTATGAAACATGCATGTGTCACTGAAAAACAACCTTGCTTTGATATGAGATATTATTAAGTGTTGCTTTTGATAAAACAAGCTCTTTTTTATCATTATTTTTTTAATTCATTTTATAGCATATGAATGATTGAACCCTTCTCTGTGGACACACTGTTTTAGATGTAGTGAGAAAACAATAAGTGTCATAGATTTCACATAATAATGATACAATTAAATTGAAGGGGATAATTGTGTTAAATACATTCTATTATTAATCCCCATAATATTGACAATTGAAAATATTTATATTTTTTAAACCTGATAGCAGTTATAATTGCTGGACATGTTTTGTCCCATGTCTCAAGAATGACTAATTTGCTAAAAACTTTTATTGTTCATTTTTATTGTCTGCTGGTTCTTGCATCAAGATTTAATCATTTCATCTAAAACACCTAAAACCCATGAAATATTATGATTGTTTTTTGTGCTTTTCACATTTCTCGATAAAGCTTTTAAATGCATATAAACTATATTTCTCCCCTCACCTGAGCTTTACCGTTTTAATCAGAATTTGGCGCGGTTTTGATCACCTTGGTTTCGCCTCGCGGTGATGACGTCATCTCTCACGCGCGTCAGTGTGGTGTTTTCTGAGGTGAGCAGTTCACGCTATTTTATATAATTGTAAAATACACACAACTCAGTTTGTTTCATCAATATTTTACGCTGCTTTTTTTCTGAATGGTTTCATCCGGCGCTGTCTGTGTATCTGCTAACAACACTTTAAAGAAGAAGGTTTTATGGTGTGTTTGTTTTTCTTCACACAAGAATTGGTAAGATGTTAACTACTTAGAAATGTTATTAATGTAGTAATAAAAAATCGACTATATTTACATTCATGTGGCCAAATCACAATAATGTTTCACAAAGGGGTTTATACCAGCAAACAAAGTGGTCTGTCTGCTGATCCTGAATGGCTTGTTTAATGAGTGTTTATAGTCTGAGGCTCATCAATATTATCAGCTGCTGAAAATCCTCTTTATTTCATGTCAATAGATCCTGTTTTCACCTCATTCATTATGCTGATGACTTCAGATCTGTTAATTGCCACATTAAGCTCATTTTATTGGTGTCAACAGACTTAAGCAAAGGACACAATCAATTGGGTAATTCTAGAATTGGCCATACCATTACTTCCTGGTTTTAGATAAGCCAGTTCAGTCATTTCCGGTCAACTGTACTGTGCAGAAAGGGGAGCATCCTTTGCTCAGTTTCTCTACATAATCCATTCACAATTTGGAGAAAAGTTTTATTTGTCTAAGAGGACCAAATGTCCATGTATACTGTTCCAGCAATGACAAAAGCGAATGTTAAATTTACGCGAGTGAATCCATTAATTTATGCAGCGAGTCATTGCTATGATTGACTGTGGCAACGGAATGAATCATCTGACGAAAATAGAGCTGTGCATTAAGTGATTCAGACTAACAAAACTACAGCAGCAAGTCTGTGTTGGATAAAACTTAAACAATGTAGTTATTACATTAAATCTAAACATTTCAAAAATATTGAATGCATTATTGTTATACCAACTTATTAATTTCATATTTAGGTATTTAAATAATTCAGCATTATAGGCTGTCATCTGGCCTTATTTATTTATTTATTTAAATGACAAGTGACTTCCTGCACTTGCTATACTTTATACTTCAGAGCGATAAAGTACTAAATTTGTTTTAATATTTATTTTATAATAAATCAGAAGACGTGGAAAAAAAATAGGCAGTTGAAATGGCAGCTGCAGCCAATGATTGATCCTCTGCTGCCATCTCCTGGTTATAACGGTAATTTCATTTTCTTCTTAAAAAGTTTATTTTTTGCCGAGACACGTTTTTGGCGCATTTCTTCATGTCGTCTTCACGAATGAAAAGTGAACCATTAATAATGTGAATTTTACTGCACAGAGTTGAGAAATAATAAAGGCTTTAAAATTTTATGAGATTTTAAAAATGTGTTCATGGCTCTGAAGGTAAGATATTGATTATCGAGAATACCATTACGATGTCGTTTAAAGGGGTCATATGATGCGATTTCAAGTTTTGCTTTCTCTTTGTGTTACAAGCTGTTTGTGCATAGATAAGATCCCTGAAGTTGCAAAGACTAAAGTCTCAAAACCAAAGAGATATTCTTTATCAAAGTTAAGACTCTACCACGCCCCCCTAAAACGCCTCATTTAAACACACCCCCACATGTCTACATCACGATGTGGGAAGATTTTCATAACACCGCCCAAACGTATACACAATGAAAGAAGGTGTAACTATTATTCTGGTTGTAGTATTGTTGCTGCCGCTGGCACCATGTCTTGGAGACGCTGTGATTCATTGTGAAAGCGAAAGTACTTTGTTTGGGCTTCCAACAGAGGACACAACTAGAAATCAGTGGTTAAGTTGTGTTTACAACACTGTTCCAGAGCAGTACAACGCAAATATTAGAGTGTGTGCAGCACATTTTACATAGGACTATTTCCTGAACTTGGAAGCTACAATGCTGGCTTGCACAAAGGCTGTTTCTATAAAGTGAGGCAATTCCAACTTTGAAAGGACAGTCTGGCACTTCTGACCACTGTAAGTACATTTCTGCTACTGACGATTCAAACGCGAGTTTTGAGCTGTGTAGAGTAGTGCTTGTTGTTTGTGTTTCTCCGATCACAAATGCAGACATGGTAATGTTTACGTGGCGCGATGCGCAAAAAGACAGTATAAGTCATTATAATCAGTAATTATGTCCCCACTAGATACAACAAATGCCTCGTTTGTAATGGGTTTTATTGTTTTTGTGTGACTCGCGCCGGGACACGGCATCACAATACGGTGAGGGGCGTAACATTTCCGTCTCACGCTTGAGGTATTCAGCCAATCACAACGCACTGGATAGCTGGCCAATCAGAGCACACCTCGCTTCTCAGAACGATGAGCGTTGTAAAAATCGATGCGTTTCAGAAACAATAATGTACAGTATGTGAAAAATAATGTGTTTTTTGAACTTTAAACCACATAAACACATTGCATTACACCACATACACAAAATAATGTTCTTTTTAGCAACATCATATGACCCCTTTAAATTTAACGTGTGTTCTATGAAAATGTAAAAAAGTTTAACAAAAAAAAAAATTCCTATTTTTTGTTTTCTTTCTCAGCTTGAAATGTACCCGCAATTCTGGAATGAGTCAGTTATAGTGACATTATATGTATGTATCATAACACAATTTATTTCATGAATCTGTAATAAACCATGCTTTATACACAAAGCTAAAACACAATAAACAAATACAATTTTTAAGTCACGCCATTAGTAGGTAGTTTGTTTCTTGAAAAATTGTCAATTTAAATTCCAAAGTTAATTTTCTTTTTCTTTTTTTTTTTCTTTCATTGTTAATATTTGGTATCTTTTAAATGCTGTAGTCCTTAGTTTTTACTATATTATGTTATCTATATGTTAATGAAAGGTAAGATAAGATGAATAAAATATGTGGATGAAATAGCCTATTTAAGAAATAAAAAGAGAATTTGAGGATTATTATAAAATGATTTGCAATTAATTTACTTAAAAGGGATTGATATTTGAACATAAATACTTAAATTGTGTGAATTAATGTAGAAATATAAACTCAGTAACTGATTTATCTTTAATTTTGGCAGATCTGCTCTTCTTTCAGAGAAGCTCCTCCCACAACAATCACTCCTTCAGTGAAGCTCCTCCCACAACAATCACTCCTTCAGTGAAGCTCCTCCCACAACAAACACATCTTCAGTTAAGCTCCTCCCTCTGCTGTTCAGCACTTAATACTGGAACACACTGAAGAACAAACAGGTTGGAGTTTATTCATGATCCTTCATCAATGAGGCTGAAGAACAATAAGAATATAAAGCTTCAAGCGGTTCATCAAATTTAGTGGTTATGGTAGAAAAAAAAACTTCATGAAGTTGTGGAAAAACAGTTAAATCAATAAATAATATAGGAGAGACTTTATATCCGTAGGCTACAAAATAGGGCCTGAAATTCAGTTTTCTTTCATTTTCTTGTTTTGATCAACTGTGAAAGGAGGTTTGATAAACATTCACACTGATTGTCAACATCAGAAAGCCAAAGGTTTTGGGACATGTCTAGACATACCCTTCAAAACCCTGAAATTGATTTTGCTTATATTTTTTTTTCAGTAAACTGTGTTAAAATTAAACCAAATTCAGAAATGGATAACAGTGTGGCAGATTTAAGGTCATTGCATGTTAAAAAATAAATACGACCTCACGTTTTGTCAATCACGTTTACACATTGCCTCCGAAACTTTTGTCCGTCATAAAAAATTTAGATTGGGTTTTTTGAATAGAAAATGTCATAAAAACTTTGTTTTCCCATTATAATAGATATATGGTACTTAAGCTGGGTATCATACAAATTTTTTTCGATATCGATACCAATACTCAACACCAATACCTTTCACTTTCTTTTTTTTTCACTTTTTTTTCAATACCTTGACTTCGATACCAGTTCCTGAATGATAATTGTTTCGATACCAATTTTTATGAAATCAATTTTAACAAGGTTACAGTATCTAAAAAAAACAAAAAAAAAAAAAAAAACCTTGAATTTATTTTTCAGCTTGTTGATGTTTACAGACTCAAAGACTCTGCACAAATAAACAAAATGTAACCAACACAATAAATCAGTGCAAATTGTTTTAATAAAGCTCAAATAGTCTTCAGTTTACACATCTGTTAGGCTACATTTACACTAGTGCATGTACATTTTAAAACGCATAGCTCAGACAGAATCATAATTTCTATTCATTTCCCACTGATTTCCTGATGAGCATTAGCAGCTTCTCTCTTCCATGATCGCTGTTCTAACTCAGGTAATAACAGATTTTCAGCAACATTACATGGCCAAAACACACATTAAATGGCAATCGGAAGTTATTAAAAACACTCGATGGTGGTTTAAAGTGAGTTTTGAGTAAAAGCGGAATATAAATCATATGTAGCATGATGCTACAGTGTGCATGAATGGTCACGTAACGCGCTTTTGGTCGTGTAATATGAACGGACATCTGCATATGATCGGAACTCCACGCAGCTCGCGCATTACTCTCCATTGGAAATGAATGACTTTCGGTCTGACGCTTGTCATTTGTCAGAGATAGTGGAAAGCCGGCTTGAAACGCAGTGTAAATGCCAGTATGACGAGGATCGTTTTCATTTTAAAAACAAAAACGCACCAGTGTAAATGTAGCCTTACTTCTAAGGGGGCTGGGACGAATTCACACTACAGCCTCTCGTGTGAGCCACATCTGTGAGTGTAACCCAGGGCCGGTGCCAAGGGGGGGGCATTTTTGGGCCATGCCCCCCCAAACGAGTTACTGTGCCCCCCCTTGCATCCTCTCCCGTCCTGTGCAGACCGATCGGTGTATTACAGTACCACAAGAGCTTTAGAGAGCAGACTGCTCCGTACGCTTTCGAATCGCTCTCGCGGATGTCAAACCCATATCGATCTGTGCCGCGCTGCTTCTAGTCGAACACACCTAGTGCTGCAGGCTTATTGGCTCACGGACGTTGATGAGATTAACCCCTTAGGTATTGAAATTTGGTACTGAACGATGAGACGTTTTTCGATACTCAATGGTATCGAGGCAATTCGGTCGGTTCCTAAAAAGTATCGAACTCGATACCCAGCCCTATATGGTACATTATCCCCTGGTTTCACAGACAAGGCTAAAGCCTAGTCCCAGACTAAAATGTAAGTTTGAGCTGTTTCAACAGAAAGAAACTTGCACTGACTGATCTTAAAATATATCAGTGCCTTTGTTTTGTCTCAAGATGCACACCAGTGATGTTTTTTCTAAGGCACATTTATGTCCTAATTGAACTATGGCCTAATCCTGTCTTAGTCTAAGACAGGGGTCAGCAACCTACGGCACGCGTGCCAACAATGGCACGCAGAGGGATAATCGCTGGCACGCGAGCAATAGGGAAAACTGTTTACTGACGTACATTTTGATGTAATAACTTTTCATAGTCACACAGCCTGTTAGGAGCTATAAATACTATTAAAGTGTGAGAATTAATTTGTGCTAGTCTACGGATGCGCGCGACCGCATATTAGGCGCTTCAGTTCAAATCCTCAGTGGTCTAATTGCGATCATCAATGTCAAAATGACTGAGATGGCCAATCAGATCAAAGTAGGCAGGGTTTACCATTCACAGCTGCTGAGAGCGATGCGTTAGTTTAACGTTGAAAGAGAGCGATGCTGAAAAAAACAATAGAACCCTGCCCAAAACACAATAGAAAATGTATTTTTTAATACATGGTTTTAATGGTTATGAGTTGGAGTGGATCGGTCACGACCTATCACTGTTTTCTGTTGCTCAGTCAGACCTATGTTCTCGGTAATGTGCGGTCTGAGTTGTTCCTTGTTTATGGTTGTCAGTTGTTCATTTTTTTAATGCTGTTTTTGTTTTTTACAGCAGACATTTATACTTTTATCTATTTTACCTTATTTCTAAAGGGATTTTTCATCTAGGAGGTTTTGTATCTAAAATGCACATCAGTGTTTACGTGTTATTTACAGAATGGAAGTGCTTCTGGGTTTTTTTTTTTGCATCTATTGAGTACAATCTTGGGATTATGAATGTTCAATGCATACTCTAAATATTTTATCACTGAATGTAAATGGTTTAAATTCTGCTGTTAAACGAACCCGTGTGTTAGAATATTTACACCGTAAATCTATTTCCTGTTCCTTAATACAAGAGACACATTTAAAACAATCTGACGTGGCACGTTTCCAGAGTAAGTATTACAAATTAGCAGCTTTTTCTATGCGCTCAAAATAAAACTAAGGGGGTGCTTATCCTTGTTAACCGGAAGTTAAATTTAACGATTGAACACCTTGGTAGTGATGAGAAGGGTAGATTTGTTTTTATCCAATGCAAAATATATAATAATAGGTTAGCATTGGTCTCTATTTATGGTCCGAATGAGACAGACAGTGCATTTCTTACACAGATTTCCAAAACTCTACTTGAGGAGATTGATTGCCCTCTAGTGGTGGGTGGTGATTTTAATGCTGTCATAAATCCTGCTTTAGATAAATCTCAATCTGATACAACAGCCAATCCATCCTCTAAATTATTGAATAAATTTATCACTGAGCTTAACTTAATCGATCTATGGAGAATTCAGAATACTAAATCTAAGGACTTCACTTTTTTTTCTAATAGACACAAGACTTTCTCTAGGATAGGAACAATAATATCCTGGCCAGAGGAGAACTGGCCCCCCGACTGAGCCTGGTTTCTCCCAAGGTTTTTTTCTCCATTCTGTCACAGAGGGAGTTTTGGTTCCTTGCCGCTGTCGCCTCTGGCTTGCTCAGTTGGGGACACTTAATTTCTAGCGATTATCGTAAATTTGATTTCACAGATACTATTTAAACTAAACTTAGCTAGACAATGACATCTCCGAATTCAATAATGAAATGCCCTTAACTGAAAATTGAGTGTTTAATCTTATTATTATACATTACTGTCACTCTATCCTCCAACTTGATACTGTTAAGTGCTTTGACACAATCTGTATTGTTAAAAGCGCTATATAAATAAAGGTGACTTGACTTGACTTGATAGACTACATATTTCTCAGCCCATCTTTAATTTCATCTAATTCCTCCATCTCTATATTACCAATTTTATTATCTGATCATTCTGCTGTGTTGTGCAGTGCTCATCTTTCCGATGTTAAAACCAAGTCCCCTAGATGGCGCTTTAACATATCATTATTAAGTAATCAGACTTTCATTACCTCTCTAAAATAATATATTAAGGAATTTCTTGAAATTAATATGCCCTCTGATGTGGATCCTCAAATACTGTGGGAAACAACTAAGTGTGCTATACGAGGTTTCTGTATATCTTTCTCTTCTACTCTTGCCAAAGCGAAAACTCACCAGTTTACACAATTAGAAGGTAAAATCCAATCATTACAAAACCTTCAAAAACAACATTTTACTGAGCAACAGGCTACACAGCTGTCCTCTTTAAAAGAAGAATATGATTTACTTTCACACTCAAAGGCAGAATTTATTTTACATAGGACTAGACAAAAATATTATTTTGAATCAGAGAGACCTAGTCATTTATTGGCCCTTAGGTTGAAAGAATGCGAGTCTAAGGCATATATTAGCGCAATAAAATCATCAGATGATCAGGTCACCACGAACCCTGTGGCAATTAATGACATATTTAAAGATTTTTACACAAATCTGTATAAAGCCGAAACAGATTTTGATGAACCAATTTGTAAGCAATATTTAGATAAATCGGAACTGCCTCGGATCTCACAGATGGATAAAGAATCTTTGGAGGCCCCATTAAGTTTGGAGGAACTCCACGTCTCTCTAAAAATCCTTCAAAAGGACAAATCGCCGGGTCTAGATGGTCTCCCCCCTGAATTATATTTAGAAATTTGGGATTTGGTAGGGATACTTATGCTTAACTCATTTAATTTTGCAATTGAACATGGGGTTCATAGAGATCAAAAAACATCACTGATTTCATTACTTCTTAAAAAAGGGAAAGATCCATTAGATTGTTCCAGCTACAGACCGATTTCGCTTATCCCATGTGATGTAAAAATCTATGCTAAAGTTTTTGCTTCTCGTATGGAGAAGGTAATTCACAGTCTGATCAAGGTGGACCAAACTGGTTTCATCAAGGGGCGCAATGCATCTGACAATATGCGTCGACTCCTTCATATTCTTGACTTTGCGGACTCCCACCCAACCCCTTGTGCGGTCTTTTCACTTGATGCAGAAAAAGCCTTTGACAGGGTAGAGTGGAATTATATGTGGGCAGTTCTGCAATGTTTCGGCTTCGGTGAACACTTCGTTTCTATGATTAAGACATTATACCACTCACCTGCAGCATCAGTCATAACTGGTAATATTATTTCCCCCCATTCCCTTTACAGCGGGGAACGAGGCAGGGGTGTCCACTTTCCCCTTATTGTTTTGTCTATCTCTTGAACCCTTAGCACAAGCCATCAGGAAATCTGAAGTATCGATTAAGATTCATGACCATAATCATAGTATTTCATTATACGCTGATGATATTATTCTATATTTAGACCACTTTGATGTTTTAGTCTCTAGTGTAATTAAGGAATTTGATCATTTTAGTAGCCTATCAGGATATAAAATAAATTGGAGCAAATCTGCTTTAATGCCAATTAACAATGTTAAGGTTAATTTTTCTATTCCCTCATTTATCCCTATTAAGGAATCTTTCATCTATTTGGGCATTACCATATATAAAAACATTCATAAGATTGCCAGAGACAATTTTAATAACATTTTAGTTAAGGTCAAAAATGACATTCAAAGATGGAAGAATCTTAAAGTCTCTCTCCAAGGAAGAATCTCCACTGTTAAGATGAATTTGTTACCTCGATTTAATTTTTTTTTCTCTATGCTACCACTTTCTCCCCTCCAGGTTACTTTAAGGAGATCAACTCCATAATTTCTAAGTTTATCTGGAATGATAAATGTCCCAGAATTAAACTTACCACATTACAACATCCTAATAGCACAGGAGGACTGGCTGTACCAGATTTTGAATTATATTATTGGTCGTTCCAGCTTAAGGCTCTTCATAATTGGGTTAATCCTCAATCTACAGTTTCATGGAGGGTGATTGAAGCTGACAAGGTTAAACCAAATAGACTTCAAGATATTGTATTTACTGGCACAGGAAAAAAAGGGGATAATTATAAATTTGGTCCGGTTGTGGCTAACTCTATTAAAATCTGGAAAACGGTTGAACGTCGGATAGGTGGACCCTTCAAGTTCTGTAACAGTACACCTTTGTGGCACAATTTTAATTTTGTATGTGGAAATCGTCCATTTGTCCAACCCTCTTGGTCTACTTTGGGTGTAAACACGTGCGGTGATATACAGTGGGTACGGAAATTATTCAGACCCCCTTAAATTTTTCACTCTTTGTTATATTGCAGCCATTTGCTAAAATCATTTAAGTTCATTTTTTTTCCTCAATGTACACACAGCACCCCATATTGACAGAAAAACACAGAATTGTTGACATTTTTGCAGATTTATTAAAAAAGAAAAACTGAAATATCACATGGTCCTAAGTATTCAGACCCTTTGCTGTGACACTCATATATTTAACTCAGGTGCTGTCCATTTCTTCTGATCATCCTTGATATGGTTCTACACCTTCATTTGAGTCCAGCTGTGTTTGATTATACTGATTGGACTTGATTATGAAAGCCACACACCTGTCTATATAAGACCTTACTGCTCACAGTGCATGTCAGAGCAAATGAGAATCATGAGGTCAAAGGAACTGCCTGAAGAGCTCAGAGACAGAATTGTGGCAAGGCACAGATCTGGCCAAGGTTACAAAAAAATTTCTGCTGCACTTAAGGTTCCTAAGAGCACAGTGGCCTCCATAATCCTTAAATGGAAGACGTTTGGGACGACCAGAACCCTTCCTAGAGCTGGCCGTCCGGCCAAACTGAGCTATCGGGAGAGAAGAGCCTTGGTGAGAGAGGTAAAGAAGAACCCAAAGATCACTGTGGCTGAGCTCCAGAGATGCATTCGGGAGATGGGAGAAAGTTGTAGAAAGTCAACCATCACTGCAGCCCTCCACCAGTCGGGGCTTTATGGCAGAGTGGCCCGACGGAAGCCTCTCCTCAGTGCAAGACACATGAAAGCCCGCATGAAGTTTGCTAAAAAACACCTGAAGGATTCTCTGGTCTGATGAGACCAAGATAGAAATATTTGGCCTTAATTCTAAGCGGTATGTGTGGAGAAAACCAGGCACTGCTCATCACCTGTCCAATACAGTCCCAACAGTGAAGCATGGTGGTGGCAGCATCATGCTGTGGGGGTGTTTTTCAGCTGCAGGGACAGGACGACTGGTTGCAATCGAGGGAAAGATGAATGCGGCCAAGTACAGCGATATCCTGGACGAAAACCTTCTCCAGAGTGCTCAGGACCTCAGACTGGGCCGAAGGTTTACCTTCCAACAAGACAATGACCCTAAGCACACAGCTAAAATAACGAAGGAGTGGCTTCACAACAACTCCGTGACTGTTCTTGAATGGCCCAGCCAGAACCCTGACTTAAACCCAATTGAGCATCTCTGGAGAGACCTAAAAATGGCTGTCCACCAACGTTTACCATCCAACCTGACAGAACTGGAGAGGATCTGCAAGGAGGAATGGCAGAGGATCCCCAAATAAACTTGTTGCATCTTTCCCAAAAAGACTCATGGCTGTATTAAATCAAAAGGGTGCTTCTACTAAATACTGAGCAAAGGGTCTGAATACTTAGGACTAGGGCTGCACGATATTGGAAAAAACTCACATTGCGATATTTTGTTTTTCTGCAATATATATTGCGATATGAAAAAAAAAAAAAAAAAAAATCACCAGATGATTTTAATCTCTATTTGTAAAAAAAAAAAAAATCAATGATTGGGGTTATTTTATAGGTGAGTAAATCAGCATAGAAAATAAACAAATTACAACCATAGCATCTGCGTGGCTCTTACCTTGTCTACACCTGACGCGCGCGACGCCACAAAATACTGTAGAACCCATAATCAGTGATGCTGTCTGTCTACACTGAATGCATGCGCGGCGCGACAAATTCCCGCTCTAATCCCGGTTTAAATCCCCGCTCTAACTGATGCCTCGCTCTATTTATGACGTACTGACACAAAAGTTCAAATGATTTGTAACAGTTGCTTTGTCGCCTCCAGTGTAGACAGACTTTGGGGCCATAGGCCGTTCATATGTCGTGGCTAAAAACACATGGAAAACGCCAGCCGCGCTGCTTTCTCCTTCTTTCCAAAGCGCTCTGGAGCTTGCGCTTTCGTGGCTTCTGTCGTTGCTAAGCAACCGTGATCAGCGCGCTCCTCGACAACGTGGAAGTTTCAGCAAAGGATAAATGGATTTCCAGCACTGAAATCTAGCAGTAGCTCTGCTAATAAATTTATATAAAAATGGATCTCTGTACAGCTGGTGTAGATGCAGTGTCTGTGTGTGAGCAAAGAAAACAATCAGTGTATATATATATATATATATATATATATATAACGAAAAGTATAGGCCTACTAAACATCGCACATCCTGCGATGTGACTATTGCGGATGCGTACATCGCGATATCGATGCTGAAACGATATATCGTGCAGCCCTACTTAGGACCATGTGATATTTCAGTTTTTCTTTTTTAATAAATCTTCAAAAATGTCAACAATTCTGTGTTTTTCTGTCAATATGGGGTGCTGTGTGTACATTAATGAGGAAAAAAAATGAACTTAAATGATTTTAGCAAATGGCTGAAATATAACAAAGAGTGAAAAATTTAAGGGGGTCTGAATACTTTCCGTACCCACTGTATATGATAACCAGGGCCTCTGTTCATTTCAGACATTAAGAAACAAATTTTGTCTACCAGCATCTGCATATTTTGTTTTTCTTCAATTACGTTCTGCTCTCAAAGCGTATGGCGTTCCTTGGTCTTCTTCCATTTCCTCTCATCCTATGCGGGACTGGATTGCACCATCTGCTGGTCGGCCATCTGTTTCCTTTAATATATAATAAAATTATTGATTGTATTGCAAAACCTCTTTCTATTAAAACTATTTGGAATAGGGAATTATCTGATCTTAATTTATCTGTCGACTGGGAGAGAGTGTGGTCTAATCTCAGCCTAACATCTAAAAATCTGGCTCATCGTCTTATTCACTTCAAAGTCATTCATAGAGCATACATAACTCCTTACAAAATATTTCAAATGAAACTGCAGTCAAATTTGAACTGCCATATATGTAACACTACATCATCGGGCACTTTTCTGCATATGTTTTGGGAATGTCCTGTCGTCATCAGTCTATGGACACATGTAAACCTGGTTTTGTCCTCATTACTGCGAGTTGATTGGTCTGTTAACCCAAGTTTGTGTCTTCTTAATGATGATTCTGGTCTCTGTATTAGTTCAGTGCAAAAGAGAATGTTGTTTGCTGGTTTTACAGCTGTGAAGAAGACAATAATTCAGAACTGGTTTACACCCCACATGTGTAGAAAAACATATTGGATCCGTAGCCTCCTGCAAATAGTGTCATGTGAATGTACAACGGCGCGAGTCGGTGGGGCCAGGCCTTCGACCATTGATGCTTGGCAGTGTTTTTTGTTGAATATATGTGATTATATAAAGGAGTAACTTTTGTGTTCTTGTTGTCCTTCCCTCTCCCCCTCCCTTTTGATTGGACCTTGAGATGTTGAGTATGTGTCTGTTGTTTTGTTTTGTTGTATTTTGGATATTATGTTGTGTTGCGTGAAAAAATAAAATAAAAAATTGTTGATAACAAAAAAAACTGACCGCCACAAATATATTTTTAAAAAGGCTTTTACTTCATTGAAAAAAACATGAACTTTACACGTTTCAAAATCAAAATGCAGTGCTGGTGTTTTTATATGCGAGCAGCGAGCTGCTACTCAGTCCTTTACTATAAAAAAGGAGGACTGAGCCATTAATAATCCTTGTAATGATTATACAGATTATTAAAGGCTCAGTCCACCTTTTTTAATCATTCGTTCACTCATTTTTTGATTTAATATAAAAAAAATTCCCAAGAAGCGAAAAACAAGAATTCAGCTTAATTTTTAGTTTTTCACTCAGGGGTAGAAAAATTAATAAACAGTTTGAATATTCAATTTCTACACGTGGGTGAGAATTAAATGCCTATTTCTGCTAAATTGGTCAGCTGAAGATCAAACTGTGCCGTCATCAGTTCTTCCGCAGTTTCACGCAGCAGAATAATAGTCCGCCGCTGCTGCAGGTTTAGGAATTCTTAACGCTTTTCATCAAACAACCAGTCTAACGAATAGTTCGACACGGCCCTTACAGGGGCAGAGCCTAGACAGGGCTTTCTTCTTTGTAGACCAGCGGTTTGAAAACCAATCGAACTCTGGTTCGGCCCAGGCAAGCGAACCAATTGTGAAAGCACCCTAACTGTTCATTTAAAATTAGTAAGTAAAAACAAAGTTTTTAGTAAAATAATTTAAATATCCATATGAGTAATATTATCTAAGATATTTGTGGAGTTGATCAAACATTGAATAGTTTTCACTACAGAAACATGAGTTTGTGCCTTTATTTTCTAATATAGTAAAATGCATAAAACGGATCATATCTGCTTTCACTTCACATTTATCTTATTTTTATGATTTATTTATATTGTGACTTTTTCCCTTCATTCCTTCAGGTCTGATGGAGAAGATTGAGGAGAGTGAAGAGCAGAAACATCATCATGTCAAAACTACAGAAAAAACTCAATCACAGACTGAAAGAGTTTCTTTACTGAGAAGAGACCAGAAAAGTTTCACCTGCACTCAGTGTGGAAAGAGTTTGTCAAGCAAGAAGGGTCTCAAGAGACACATGAGGATCCACACTGGAGAGAAACCGTTCACATGTGATCAGTGTGAGAAGAGTTTCACAGTATCAGCAACCCTTAAGAACCACATGAGGATCCACACTGGAAAGAAACCATTCACGTGTGATCAGTGCGGGAAGAGTTTCACACGATCAGCTAGCCTTAAGATGCACGTGAGGATCCACACTGGAGAGAAACCGCATGAATGTGATCAATGTGGAAAAACATTTTTGTGTGCTTCAAACCTGAAGAATCACCTGAAAGTTCATTCAAAGGAGAAACCACATTCATGTTCTTTCTGTGGAAAGAGTTTTTCACATCTGCAGAGTTTAAAAGTTCATCAGAAGATACACACTGGTGTGAGAGATCATATTTGCTCTGAGTGTGAGAAGACTTTTATTACAGCTGATCATTTGAAACTGCACCAGAGAATCCACACTGGAGAGAAACCTTACAAGTGTTCACACTGTGACAAGAGATTCAGTCGATCAGCAAACCTGAAAACACATGAGAGGATCCACACTGGAGAGAAACCATATCACTGCACTGCATGCGGGAAGAGTTTTAGTCATTCATCAGCTTTATTTAGGCATACAAAAAACAAACACAGTAAAGATCATAGATCCAGCACTTTCAAATCTGAGGTATCAACCTCGCTAAACGTGAAACGATGGTTCGAGTAATAAAATCTGTCCTAACCAGCCAGAGTGAGCGACAGGACAAAGAAACATCTACAGTTTTCAAAGTGAATAAAGTTCATCTTCAAGATCAGCAGTTTCATCTGAGAGACTGAGATCAACTTAAAGATGGAATTTCTCCCCAAGGAACAAGATAAAGTTTTATTTTTGTATACATCTTTGCTTTATGATATAAATGATATTATTATGCTTTTTTTTCACGAGTTTCATTTTGTTCATAATGTTCTTTTAATGCTTATTTGTAGAGGGTTTTTACAGGTTTAAAATGTTCTTCACTAAGCTGAAAAAGAGGCTGATTTAACTTACGGTGTATTTTACAAAATGCAGATATAGACAGATAAGAGATGTTTTCATGTAGATTTGCATCTGATCCGTCTTCACTTTATCTTGTTAGTCAATAAAGAGAGAGATCAGTCTCATTCGTTTCCACTTTTACTTTATATTTGCTTCAAGTGTTAAACTTTTATTGTTCATTTTTGTTGTTTGTTAATTTTTCTTGCATCACTGATGACTAATTTAATAATTTTAGTTACATCTAAAACCCATGAAATGTTGCTTTTGGGGGTTTCCATATTTAAATTTCTTGATAAATCTTTTAAATGCCTAATAAACTACAGTATATTTCACAGCACACCTGACTGTCTGTCTGTCTACATTAGTAACTGTTCGGCTATATTGAGGGCGCTCGGATTGTCACAAATAGTTGACTTTGATAACTTGCATCTACTTTAGAGAGATGTAAGAGGGATCTTCTGTCATGTTTCGCTGTTGAGAAGGATCTCGTTAAAGTGCTCTGTTTAATGCAGACATTGTTCTGTGTTCTATAAACATTTTTACATTACTATTTTGATTGTTTTAATTTAACATATATAGATCTTTTGTTTATTTCTATTTTACTTCTGTAGATGTTCTCTGTGAAGATGTCTTTATCTTGTATTTCTTTAAGAACAAGGGGTCTCTGTAATTCTGTCGAAAGAAAAGCCTCTTTTCTTTTTTGTAAACACAAAGATGCACACTGTGTATTATTACAAGAAACACATTCTAAACCTGATGGTACAAGTTTCTGAACAAGACATTGGGGTGACAAAATAGTCTTCAGCCATGCTTCTACACAGTCAGCAGGGGTAGCTGTATTATTTAATAACCTCCCAGGAAAAATTATAAAGTCAAGGACTGACTTGAACGGTCATTGGATTTCAGTTGTTTTAAACATTGATGTTCTGTTTATTTTATTTAATGTGTATGGCTACAATAGTACTCCTCTTAACAACAAATTTATATCTGAAATCTCTAATCTTTTGTTTGAATTGAAACTCTTGTACCCAACTGATAATGTTGTTATAGGAGGAGACTGCCATATGGTTATGGATGAGGCATTAGATCGTTACCTGCCTAAATTTAGTCATTCGCACCCGAACCTTCATTTCCTAAACTTCATTTCCTAAACTAAGCTGGGCCTAAGGACAGCTAGGGCCAACCTATCCCGCGGCATCAGAGAGGCCAAGAGACAGTACTCCAGGAGGATAGCCCACCGTTTCAGTGACAGCAGAGACACTCGGAGCCTGTGGCAGGGGATTCAGACCATTACGGACTACAAGCCCCCACCACAGACCTGTGACAGCACCATCCCCCTGCTGAACGAGCTGAATGCCTTCTTTGCTCGCTTTGAGGCACAAAACAGCACCACTGCACAGAAGACTCCACCTCCTCCAGGCGACCAGATGATGACGCTGTCCCCGCACAGCGTGAGGAGATCCCTCAGCAGGATCAATGCACGCAAAGCTCCGGGTCCTGACAACATTCCTGGGCGTGTACTGAGAGACTGTGCAGTGGAACTCACTGATGTCTTCACAGACATTTTCAACATCTCACTAAGCCAGGCTGTTGTCCCCACATGCTTCAAAGCTACCACTATCATTCCAGTCCCGAAGAAGTCATCTCCATCCTGCTTCAATGACTACCGTCCAGTAGCACTCACTCCTATTCTCATGAAGTGCTTTGAACGGTTAGTCATGCAGCACATCAAGTCTGTCCTCCCCCCCTCCCTGGACCCCTTCCAGTTTGCATATAGGTCCAATCGCTCGACCGATGATGCCATCGCCACTGCCCTCCACCCAGCCCTCACACACCTAGACAAAACGGACACGTATGTCAGATTGCTGTTCATAGACTTCAGTTCAGCATTCAACACAATCATCCCTCAACAGCTCATCCATAAACTGGTCCAGCTGGGGCTCAATACGTCGCTGTGCAACTGGCTGTTGGACTTTCTGACCGGGAGACCTCAGGCAGTACGGGTCGGCAGTAACACATCCAGCACCATCACACTGAACACAGGGGCCCCCCAAGGATGTGTGCTGAGCCCCCTCCTCTTCACTCTGCTGACCCACGACTGCACACCGTCACACAACTCCAACCACTTCATTAAATTTGCGGATGACACGACTGTGGTGGGTCTCATCAGCAACAGAGATGAGACAAACTACAGGAGCGAGGTGAGCCGCCTGGCCGGGTGGTGCAGTGACAACAATCTCTCTCTGAATGTGGAGAAGACGAAGGAGATTGTCGTTAACTTCAGGAGAGTGCACACTCAGCATGCGACCGTGGAGAGAGTGAGCAGCACCAAGTTCCTGGGTGTACACATCACAGAGGACCTCTCCTGGACCAACAACACTGCAGCACTAGCCAAGAAAGCACAACAGCGTCTCTACTTCCTCCGCAAACTAAGAAGAGCCAGAGCCCTGGCCCCCATCATATGCACCTTCTACAGAGGCACCATCGAGAGCATTCTGACTAGCTGCATCACTGTGTGGTATGGCGCCTGCAACGCGTCCTGCCGCAAGTCCCTTCTATGGATAGTGAGAGCAGCTGAGAAGATCGTTGGTGTCTCTCTCCCCTCCCTCCAGGACATTTACAACACCCGTCTCACCCGCAAAGCCCTCAGCATTGCAGGTGATCCCACCCACCCGACACACAACTTCTTCAGTCTGCTTCCATCAGGGAGGAGACGGAGGAGTCTCCAAGCCAGGACAAACAGACTGAGAGACAGCTTCATCCACCAGGCTGTCAGGAAGCTGAACTCCCTCCCGTCCTTGCCCCCCCTCCCCTCTCTTACCCCACGAATCACTGAACTCGGACCCCCACCCCACCACCACCACCCACACGAACACACACTCACACACTCACACTCACACTGAGACAAGCACCGGTCACTTGTACAGCATTGGACTGACCTCATTCATTCAACTACCTCGTCTGGCAGTCTGAATAAAAAAGACTGCTCCTTGTCACTTTAAATAGTCTTATAAGCTCTTTGGACTACACCATCTATATTCTGCAATGTTGTTTGTTTGTTTATCTCACTGATTTGCCATGTGCCCTATGCCACTTTATCCATTCTTTATTTAATGTTTTATTTTATTTTTTTCCTACATGTCCTTATTTGTATATTTGTATACAAGTTGCATTTTTGTGTATGTATGTGTGTGCATGTATATGTATGTATGTATATGTGTATATATATATATATATATATATATATGTGTGTGTATGTGTATAATATATATATATATATATATATGTATGTATGTGTGTGTGTATGTATATATGTGTATGTGTATGTATGTATGTGTATGTATATATATATATGTATATATATATATATATATATGTATATATGTATGTATGTATATATATGTATGTATGTATGTATATATATATATATATATATATATATATATATATATATATTGATTTGTACTTATCTGTATTTTTGCGTTCTACTGTTTGTGTTTAGTGTTATCTGTATGCACCAGGGAGTAAGAGAGTAACGCAATTTCAATTCTCTGTATGTATGTACGGTACATGTGGCAGAATTGACAATAAAGCTGACTTTGACTTTGACTTTGACTTCTCTTTAGATAACAATGTGGTAGATGTTTGAAGGGCTGAGAATCCAAATCTAAGACAATTCTCTTGGTTCAAACCAAATGTGATTTCTAAATCTAGGATTGATTACTGACTAACTTCCTCTAGTTTAACTGAATTTATCAAAGACCTCTCAATCTCCTCAGCACCCCTAACTGATCATTGCTGTATTTCTTTATCTTTCTGCTCAAATAAAAGAGAATCGCGTAACAAGGGTTACTGGAAACTTAATTCTGACTTCTAGTAACGTTTGTTCACAAATTAGATCAATGATGAATAGAGCAAAGTTAGATAAAACCATCCTTCATTCACAAGTAAAACACAAGATTCAGTAATTCTCTATACATTTCAGCAAAAATTTGAGTAAAGCTAGAGCGCATTTGGAGGACGAATTAGAGTTAAATAATTTATATAATAGAAGTGAAATGGATAATGAAACCAAACTAAAAATCTTATCTTTATAATCTAAAATTGATCATTTGTATATTCGAAAAGCCAAAGGAATGTGAGATCTACAGCAAGATGGATAGTGAAAGGTGAAAAAAGTAATAGTTATTTTTGCACACTCGAAAAAATGCGACAGGAAAAAAAATACGCTTGTCATGCTTTTTTTTGATAGAATACATACTGATATACCACAGATTGATGAAAATTTTAGAGATTTGTGTGAGGCGGACATTCAAATTGAGGAACTTGATAAAGCCTATAGATAGATTATCCTCAGGAAAATCTCCAGGCCCTGATGGCCTCACTCCTGAATTTTATAAATTTGAGGGACTTGAGTGATTTATTGTTTCAAGTCTTTTTTGAAAGTATTCACAATAATGCACTTGCTTCGACTATGAAGCAAGGACTGATTACTCTAATACCCAAATGAGGCAAGGATGCTCGGCAAATAGATAATCTTCGGCCCATTACTCTTCTTAACTGCAATTATAAGACTTTAGCTCACATGCCAACAGATTAAAGGAAAAGTTAGACCAAATAATAAGTTAATCACAATCTGGATTTATGAAAGGTAGATCAATACATAATAATATCAGGCTAGTTTTAGATATTTTAGATTATCACGAATGGATTGAGGATCATGGTTAAATTTTGTTTTTGGATTTTAGAAAAGCATTTGACACGAACACAATTTCATATTTGATTCTCTTAGGAAATACGGTTTTGTTAAATTCATATCTTTTTTAGAAATGCTATAAAGACGTTAATAGTTCTATATCACTGTCGCATGGGACATCTGTTGAAGAAAATTCATTTTATGTCGATTCTCATATGTTTATATAGTGCAAAACCTTTTTGGTATGACTGTGTAGAAGGAGAATGGTCTGGGGATTTTAGCCTAAAGATGTATGGACGACAAGGGGGGTCCACAGAAGAGTGATGGGCGGAAAACCGGACCAGTGGGAGAGGGCCAGATGTATGTTAGTGACCTGAAAGGTTACTGAGGCCCTAAATGTAAAGGGAGTAAGGCTGTGCGACATGATTTAATAGAATGCTATTTACTTCCTCTCCTTCTGTGGAAAAGTACAGCTGCAAGATTGTGACCTTGTAACCTTGAGAGTGCGGATATAAGGTGGAGGAGCACCCTCCCCATTTGTCGCACTCTGCAGCAACTTGTGTTTCTGTATGACTGTTGACCTTCTTTGCAAAGAATAAAACCTTTAAAGACTAAAAGTGAGTTTGTCTCTTATGCTGATGAGAGTAAGTTAAAATTGCCACAACAATTTGGTGTCAGAATAGTGGGATTCCTTGGATGTGTCTTCTGGACCTGAGAGCGGACGGTGACCGTACATCCTGGACTTAGAGTCCAGCCCTAACCCCGAATAGGTTTGAAGGGACGGCAGGGACCGACCGCCAAGGCCCGGAGGGGACACCACTGGAATCTGTAAACGAACTCAGGTGGCAACAGGACTCTCGGGTAAGAGACAAATCAAAATTTTCTAAAGAATTTGGGTTTTGATTTGAATTGGAATTAAGATAAGGGGATGAACCATATTGGCGGGTCTGGCTCTGTGGAAGTCCGTAATCAAGAAGTCTCTAAGGTAGATTGAGATTACGTGGAGCACAGTTAAGACGTTTTCTGAAGAAATTGAAACTGGGCAACGGAGGCGTGATCGGAAATTTAGCAAGAAATTGAGATCAGGAGATCCGGAGATTTCGAAGCAAGAAATTGAGATCACGTGCAGCCAGTTAACATATTTCTAAAAGGGGGAAATTGAAACTGTGCAGGTATAATCGGAGTTGCACGAGGCACTCCGCCCGTCCGATTTGGGGTTAGCGATCGGATCTGTTGGAGACGTCTAAACAGATTATAGGTGCCGAAAAGTAGCCCACAGGAGGAGAAACAGCCAATATGGGGAAGTCCCAGAGCAAGCTCGCTAAATATGATATACCGGTATTTTGTAAAATGAAAAAATTATATGGCCAGAAATGCATGCAAGATATGGGGAAACTAATTAGATATCATGATTTTCCAAAAGAGGGAACATTAAGTGTCACAAGATTAAATGTTGTAAAGGAATCAGTTGAAGAGGGAAGCACAAAGCAGAAAGGATGCTGTGTGAAACATATGTGTGATAGATGTGAGAAGACGGTGAATTGTTGGGTGGGGGAGGCAGACAAAAGGGAAAGAAGAACAATGCAAAAAGAATTAGCATGTAGAGCTGATAAGAAAAAGGAAAATGAAAAATGTGAAGAAAAAGTACCTCATCACATAGATCTACTAACCGCTCTGATGTTTCTGTCTCTAAACATGCACCACCACCCTATCATCACTAGCCCGTCGCTGAGCTGCAAGCCCTGAAAGTGGACCCTGACCTCGACTGCTCTCCGCCAAAAAGACCAACAGCACTGCGGACGGAAGAAGAAGAAACAGAGGAAGACCCAGATGTGATTCCTGAAACCCCCCACGAAGTAGCTGAAGCGGAGAGAGTGCTCATGGCTGTCCCGACAAAGAAAAGAAAAACCAGACAAACGGTGAAAGAAGAAAATGTGAGTATAACAGCTCCGATGATTGAAGTTTCGGGACCTGATGGGCCGATGATGGTTTTCAGACCATGGACTGTGACTGATATGAAGGAAGCGATGGCTCATTTGCCGAGTCCGGAAGAAGCGGGTGACAGATTTTCTACCGAACTGGTCACATTCTGCAAAGAATTCAGCCCCACTGTGCACGAGCTGAGGAGGCTGCTTGCAGTGAAACTGGGGGCTTCGAGCTGGCACAAAGTGAGTGGAAGGCTGCAAAGGGAAGACTGCAGGAGAGAAAACAGCGAATGGGAACACCGACACAACTTGGAATATCGCACAGCTGTTGAGGAGCTGGCTGAAGGTATAAGGACATCATTTCCAGCACGTGTGGACACATCAAAGATTGGCAATTGCTGCCAGAACAGAGAAGAGTCTGTACAAGATTATTATCATCGACTCCACGAGATATTTAACAAACACAGCGGATTAACAGAACCAGCTGATCGAGGAAATCAACCCGAAACATGGGAGTGTCATTTAAGGAGCTGGTTTTTGAATGGACTGAGACCTGAGATTGCGCAAGCAGTGAATGCAGAAGAACTGGAGACAGCAAAGAAAGAAAGAGTTAAAGCAAGGACTGACAAAGATTTACAGCTGGCCCTAGTGCAAGCTGTCTCGGGGCCGGGGGAATCCTCTCTGCAGCGCCGTCAGGAGACGGGAGGGGGAAGAGGAAAAAGTCAAGGTGGAAGATATTCGAGCGGGGCTGGAAGGAACTTTGAAAAACGGGGTTGTTGGATTTGCAAGAGCGATGATCACGAGATGAGGAGATGCACCAAATGCAGACTGTGCAAGAAAGATGGTCATTGGGCCAAGGACTGTCCAGACAACCAGCAAGATCAAGAAGCAGACTGAAGCGAGGAGGACGGAGAGCAGGAAGGAGCGGTTCAGGGCGAGCGGCCAGCGGCGACTGAACAGGGAAGTGAAAAATGTTTAACCACACACATACACTGATGTATACACTGCTCTCTGCAATGAAGAAAAAGCTTGCAAGTCTTTGAGTGATTCTGATTTGAATGATGAAAATTCTGATTAATGTTTGATGTATGAAAGTGAAGCATTTAAGAAAATGCCTAATTACCCCATGCTGGTCGAAGGGGTAATGATTGAGTTTTTAGCTGATTCTGGGGCTTCAAGGTCCTCGATACGACCATGTGACTTGCCATGTCAACCGTCATTATCAGATAAAACAAATGAGTCTATTTCTGCATCAGGGCATACGATTTTTGAAAGATTTACAGTGCCTCTAAATTGTGAGACAGAGGGGGGCAGAGTGCTGAATCATGCATTCGTTTATTCACCAAAATGCCCTGTGCCCATTTTGGGCCGAGATCTGTTATGCAAACTAAATTTGATACTACTTGCGGACTCCTCAGGTGTCAGAGTGGAAACAGGGGGGGAGCAATGGTGTTGTTTGCAAGCAGAGCCTCAGTGGGCCTATGAATGGCACATCATAAATCATGATTGGGCTGAAATGATGTGCGAATTGGCTAAGAGTCAAACTAAGCCACATAATACAGAAATTATGTTGCCTGACAATTTGCATTGCACGTCACATGTCGTAATGGAATTAGACAAACAGTATGAAAAAGACTGGTCTGAGGGAGAAAAAGGAGAAACTTTGGGTTTTGAGAAAATATTTTGGACAGAATATATGTGCGCTGTTTCAGTCAGCCTGACAGAAAAACAGCTTCCTTTTTCCTAATGCCAGAGTCTGTGCCTCACTTATCACTCTCCAAGACCAAAGAGCAGACATGGGCTGAGATGGGGGGGTTTGTGAAGAAATGTGTTGATACTACAGACTGGTGTGAGATAAGCGCTGGTGTGAAACACAGCGAGAGTCTAGGAGCATTTATGTCAGACTGCAAACATGAAATTGAGGTAGAGAGAGAAGTGGTAACCATTGGCTTGTTAAAATTGCAATTTGTAAAACAAGAAGTTACATTTTTGGGTCATGTCATAACACCAAACAGCAAATCCCTGTCTGACAAAAGAGTTCAAGGCATTAAAGATGTACCAAAACCAATCACAAAGAAACAAATGCTGTCATTTTTAGGAATGTGTTCATATTGTCGAACATTTATCCCAAATTATGCAATTCTTGAGCAGCCTCTGAGAGCCCTAACGATAGGGAAGGGGTTGAAGTCATGTGACAAAATTGAATGGACAGGGGAGGCGGCGGAGGCATTTGTTACTATGAAAGTTCAGCTGTCTCTGGCGCCAGCCTTGGGCCTACCGGTACCAACTAAGCCTTTTGTTCAGATGGTGGATGAGAAACATGGGTTTATGACTTCTGTGTTACTGCAAAATCATGGAGACCGATTGAGACCTGTGGCTTATTTTTCAAGCAAACTAGATCCTGTTGCAGCAGGCCTGCCACACTGTTTGAGGGCGGTGGCTGCTGCTGAACAGGCCGTAATGGCGTCTAGAGAATTTGTAGGTTACTCCGACCTTAAACTTTTCGGGCCACATGCTGTGTCTATGATTCTGCAAGAACAGAAAACATCGCATTTATCGACAGCTAGGTGGTTACGATACCACACTATCCTGCTTGATATGCCGAATATCATTGTTAGACGATGCACAACCTTGAATGCTGCCACTCTCCTCCCGACGCAGGGGGATGGGGAGGAGCACCATTGTTGTCTGACTGCGCTAGAACAAGTGTGTACACCGCGTCCAGATCTTTCTGACGTACCACTTGAAAATTGCGAAAATGTCCTCTTTGTGGATGGCTCAGCTTTCAAAGATCCACAAACAGGCCAGAATAAAGTTGGCTATGCAGTAACAACTGAGTTTGAAGTCGTGGCATCTGGCTCGCTGCCAGCGACCTATTCAGCACAAGCAGCAGAGCTTGTGGCATTAACAGAAGCGTGTAAACTTATGGCAGGTAAATGCGTCACAATTTACACCGATTCGCGTTACTCATTTGGTGTTACACATGATTTTGGAGCACTGTGGAAACACAGGAAATTTTTAAAGTCAGATGGGCGCCCAATATTAAATGCTCCTCTTGTCACAGATTTACTGGAGGCCATTGTGCTGCCTGATAAGGTGGCCGTCTGCAAGTGTGCAGCACACACACGTAACAAAGATTTTGTATCCACAGGAAACGCCAGAGCAGACGCAGCTGCGAAGGCCACAGCGGCTAAGCAGACAAAAGAAACAGAGTGTACTTTGCTATCTGAAACTGACCCAGACATTTCCTCTTCTTTACAGAGCATGCAGGCCTTTGCCTCAGTGGCAGAGAGAAACCAGTGGAGAAAGTGTGGCTGTAGAATGACTGATGGTGTTTGGATGAGCTGTGATGGCAAGCCTTGTCTACCTCGACACTTCTTTCCTCATTATGCCAAGTCAATGCATGGGAAAGACCATGCATGCATCGAAAGGGGGAATGGTTATAGAAATGAAAGAATTGTGGTTTACAAAGTGGTTTACAATATTTGCTGAAAATTTTTGTAAGAGATGTGTCATTTGCAATACCCACAATGTGGCAAAAGGTATAAAAATGTCCCAGGTATCCCAGCCGGCACCGACAGGTCCTTTTGAGTATCTACAAATGGATTTCATCGAGCTGTCCCCATGTGAGGGAAAGAAATATTGTTTGGTGTTGGTGGACATGTGGTCCAAATGGGTCGAGGCATTCCCAACATCAAAACAGGACGCAGCAGCAGTAGCAAAGGCTCTGCTGACTGAGATAGTCCCGAGCTGGGGGATCCCACAGAAAATCAGCTCGGACAATGGGACGCATTTTGTTAATGAGGCAATCAAACAAGTGGGTAAATTTCTGGGAATAAATTTGAGGACACACTGCAGTTACAGAGGAAAATGTTGTGAGGAAACTGGACTCACATGGGTTAAAGCGCTCCTGATCGTCCTCATGTACATGAGAATGAGAAAACGATCTAGGGTAAACCTGAAACTCCCTTGCATGACATCAAACCAGGAGATTTCGTGGTAGTACGAGATCTGAGGAGAAAGATTTGGAAGGCAAAAAGGTGGCTGGGACCGTTCCAGGTCCCACTGCAGAAAAGTTCCATCTGCATCTCAGGAGGAGGAACGGAGAGAATAAGAGATCTGAAGCACATGTCAACAAAGGCCAGGATCCTGTATAAACACCAAGTGCCTTTATGATTGCAAATGGATCTGTGGTGAAAGTAAAGCTTAGTAAAAATTAGGAATTACAATAGAGATTTAGAATGAATCAATGAATTAGGTATGGTATTTATTTGTCTGTATTTTTGTATACCACTATTGAGTAATGAACTCTAAAAGGTCTTATTGTATTATATTGTAAATAATAGTTTTACAAGACAGGTGTGCATGCAAGGTTCGTATTTGGTATGTGAGAAGTGACTGAGGGTCTGACCCATGTCAGAAGTGCAGTAGCAGTGTTTACTCATTTAGCCCGGCTTCCAGATAGTGAATATGCACTTGTTTTGCAATCAATTAATTTGCGTTCACAGACAAAATTAACCAGGAGTCTGTAAAATGTTGGGTACATCATGTTGTTTTCACATTCCAGACTACAGTGAAAATGTAACCAATATCATCACTCACATGAGAATGGCCGTAAAAGAGCCTGAACGAACGAGCAACGCATGGTTCGAATGGTTGACAAATCTGTGGGGAGGATGGGGATACTGGTTGTTTAACACTGTGTTACCAATTGTGGGGGTAGGATTATTGCTACTGTTATGTTTGCCTTGCATTTTTCAGTTCGTTTCCAGCTCAGTACAGAGACTGGTGAAAACTACGGTATTACATCAGATTATTAAAATGATGGTTTATTCTGATGACATGTTTTTGGACATGTGTGACGAGAAAAATCAGAGATGAAGAGTATAAATGTGATGTGATTGCTTAAATTTGCTTTGATATTACCATTATTATTGTTTTGAGTGTATTACATATAATCTTGGTAAAGTAGTAAGAGTGTTAGACATAGAAATGAATTTTGTTTTAATTAGTTATCAATGAATGATAAAAAGGGGGAATTGTTGAAGAAAATTCATTTTATGTCGATTCTCATATGTTTATATAGTGCAAAACCTTTTTGGTATGACTGTGTAGAAGGAGAATGGTCTGGGGATTTTAGCCTAAAGATGTATGGACGACAAGGGGGGTCCACAGAAGAGTGATGGGCGGAAAACCGGACCAGTGGGAGAAGGGCCAGATGTATGTTAGTGACCTGAAAGGTTACTGAGGCCCTAAATGTAAAGGGAGTAAGGCTGTGCGACATGATTTAGTAGAATGCTATTTACTTCCTCTCCTTCTGTGGAAAATTACAGCTGCAAGATTGTGACCTTGTAACCTTGAGTGTGCGGATATAAGGTGGAGGAGCACCCTCCCCATTTGTCGCACTCTGCAGCAACTTGTGTTTCTGTATGACTGTTGACCTTCTTTGCAAAGAATAAAACCTTTAAAGACTAAAAGTGAGTTTGTCTCTTATGCTGATGAGAGTAAGTTAAAATTGCCACAACACATCTCAGAGATTTAATATTACACGAGCAATTAGGCAAGGCTGTCCCATTTCACCTTTCTTATTCATCTTGGCTGTAGAGATTCTCACAATTTTGATCAATAATGACAACAGTTTTGACACTCAAGGTGTTTGGAAGACAAATTTCTATTTGTCTGTTGGCCGATGATACAACTCTTTTTTTTTTTTTTTAAAGGATAATCATCAAATTGATAGAGCCATTCAATTTGTTAATTTCTTCTCCAATGCTTCTGGTTTGCACTTAAATTGCAATTCATGACAGCAAATTTGACTTTTTATGCAATATCCCAGTTAAAACTTCTGTAAAATACTTGGGTATTACTAAAGATAATAATCATAACATTCAGGAAAATTTTGTAACCAAATTTCTAAAAGCAAAACCAATTCTCAACAGTTGGTTAACTCAGTCTCAATTTTGGAAGAATTTTGTTAACCAAACTGGAATTTCTCTCTAGAGTTGATTACCCAGCCTCATCACTAGCTATCCCTCCTTATTTAATAAAGGAATATAACAGCACAATCTTTAATTTTATTTGTAACTAGGCATTACTACATAAACAAAAATGATTTGGTTCACAGTTTTGAAGAAGGAGGTCTGACTTGGAAATATTGAACAGTGTCTTAAAAACTCAATGGCTAAGATTATTTCTTCACAACACAAACAGTATATGGTTTACAATATCTTCTTCAGTGTTTGGAAAAGTTGGTGGTCTCGAATTTTTTATCAAATGTGATTTTGAATTGTCCAAGCTACCTCTCAAATTTTCTCTCTTTCATCAACAGGTCTTGTTGTGTTGCAAACTAGCTCACAATTTCAGTCCTCACAAGCACGGGTGCCGCCGTAAGGGGAGGGAAGGTTAGGACGATTCTAAGGGCACGATGATGGAGAAAATGCTATTTCTACCGAGGGGTACTCCCCCAGAACGCGATTTCTACCGAGGGGGCCCGAGTTGATATGCTGTCCAGGAAACCGTAGCGGCGCCCCTGCTTACAAGACTTGTATTTGGAACAATCGTTTTATTTTACATCGCAATAAGACTTTATTTCGTTTTACCTGAGACTTGAACTCGCAAACCTTTTGGATTACGAGTCCGACTCTCTAACCAGGCCATGACTTCCCCTTACAAAAAAGAGAAAAAAAGCGACTTACAAATGAGGAGAACAATAGAAGCTATCAGACCAATGAGAGAGCAACAGTATACAAGTGCTGTGATAAGTCTCAGTTAGTTTAGCACAGTACACATAGCTAGGTTTTTTTTTTTTAGTAGAATGTAATAGAATAGAATAGAACAGAATATAATAGGTACGTGCTAGTATTAGTCGGTCATGTGCTGGTGAAAATAATTCAGATACGATTCAGTAAAAATACTGCTCAAACAAATGTTGTAAAGTGTATTTTACAATTACGTGAAATAGCTTAAACTGTTTACCTCAGAAAACCGCCACTGAAGCGCGCGCGAATGATGACGTCATCACCGCCGAAACCAACCAAGATGATACCATGCTTCTTGATTAACAATTTACTTTTGTTAGCTAAAAATTTTATTCACAAATGTAGATTCTTTAAATCACCCCCCTTGTTTATAGTATTTAAGAATTATTTGAGACAATACTTAAAAACTTTGTCAAAAACAAAAAATAAAAAAGCTGGAATCTTGTTAGATTTATTTGATAAATATAATTTATTATAATTTCTTACTTATCCCCTGCTGAATTTGCATTTATTGAAATTGATGGTTTAATGATTTTTTATTTTTATTTTCTGTATGTCTAAGCCCCGCTTAAAATGTTTTTTTTTTTTTTTTTTGAATGTAAGTTGTATGCCAATTTGTTCTGTAAATTTGTAATATTTTTGTTATACTGTAAAAAAAAAAAAAAAAAAAAAGATGATACCATGCGGTTTTTTGACAATTGTCTGTTCCTCTTCGGGAACTCGAGCTGCGTCACCACGCTTTGGGAACGCCTTTGCGTGACCGGCTCTGAATCTGCTGTGTAATCTGTCCAATGGAAGGGCGGGTGACGTCAGAGACCAGGAAGCATAAAAGCACGTGCAGCAAAGCCGGCTTCAGCCTTCTGTCATTCAGAACCGTGCTCTCCGTGTGTCTGTTCTATTCTGTTGTCTGCAAGCACTTTTCACAGAAATACATAAACCTGCACTCGATGAGACACTACACTGATTGCATTTCACCTGTAGAGTGGCACTAAGGGCGAGGGAAAGTCACGCTTGTTCAAGCCGTGTGTGTCTCCCTGCAAACGCTTCATCACGGCTGGAGACACACGAGCAGTGCGTGGCTTGCTTGGGAGCGGGGCACATGGCTGTGAGCGCGGTCAGGGTATTTCTGGCAAACTGTTTACCAATCAAGTTTCGCAATCGGCAAAGCAAAGTGTGGCACACGCCACCTACCAACACGCGATGGGTAACTCGCAAAGCACAATGTTCAGTCGTGTTTTCCTAGCACGAGACCATAGAAAGAGTTTAAAGTAAGAGGTTTGCGAATTAAGAGGCGGGGCAACAGTTAAACAATTTCAAAGTTAAAGTTCATGCAAAAAAATATTAATAGACAAGTTTCAGTCAAATATTTATGGTTTATAGCAAAATCCAGTGTTAAAGAGTGCAAACAATCATATTTGGAACATTAGAATATATTAATATGCACGGTCACTTCCACGTATTCATTCCAGGGCTAAACACCCGGTGCTGCGCCTCGAGCTATTAATCTTTACCTGGAGATGTAAATAATAATTTTCAGCTTTAAATAGAGTTTTCCTCCCGTTGTTATGTAACAAATGTGTATTTTCTCCGTTTCCAGTAAGGATCAGATGACGGGACGATCATGTTTCAGAATTATAATGAAGCCAGAGAGTCAAGAAAAATGATTAGAATCATTACAGGGCAAAAATCTCAAAATCCCTGGTAGCGCTTCGGGCAGGTACTATTCAGATTTTGGTAGCCCGACAATTAATTTAACTAGCCCAAATAAAAAAAACCACATTATGTCAATCAAAAATTTTCACAAAATCACGAATATCAAGGAAAGAGTTTTATTGTACTATTTACAGGGTATCTGCAGAATTTTTAAAAATCAACTTAAGGCAATTTATGATTGAGCTGCACAAGTAAAATGAACACAGTGAGTGGGGTTGAACAATATCTATGGTAACATATTAAGCCATAAAATGACACGATTTACAATTCAGATACAGGTGTTACGTCCTAGGACGTATGAATTTGTTTCCCTGTGAATTTTCACAAAAACAAAAATCTTACGCCTAGGACCTTGAATTTGTTTCCCTGTGAATTTTCACAAAAAAAAAATCTTATAATATTTCAGCCTTAAATGAATATGAAAAGGGATGTCAATATGAATTATTATAAATTTAAAACATAAATATTACTGTCTAAATTGTTTAGATTTTTAGAAGGCACATTAACTTCTTTCACATTTACAACTCTGTGTTTGCTGCGTAAAAACATGGGTCGATTTAAACATAAGATAGGCTTTTTGGAAATTAAAATTCATTCTCTGCCACGAGGTGGCGCTTTAAGAGCGGCGGTCCGTTCCCCGGTAACGGCTGTAAACAAAGCAGCACCAGGCTCATAAACACTGTTTTATCAGGCGTTTTATAAGCAAGATTAAATGAAAATGCCAACGACACGTTTCTGAGGACAGTCGGTTCCCTTCAGAAATGCATTCACATAAAGACATCCGTGCCATGTTTTGACTTTAAAACGTGCAGCGCTGGACATAATTGTCTTTTGAAGTTTAATCCAGCCTTATCGTGATTCTTGCCTTTCCATCCCCAACTGTAAGACCTCTTGAAATTACAATTAAGACTTTTCTTATACCATTTAACGTATTTAAAACTTCTTAAGGCCTTAAAAACTCCCTGCTCTGTATTTAAGGTAGCCCGTCGGGCAGGGCAGTGATATATTTTGGTAGCCCGACTGGAAAACACAATAGCCCCGGGACGTCGGGCTAGCGATTTTGCGAGCCCTGTACAGTCCCATGAAGTTGGCCCCCCACCCAACGCAAAACGTTGCCAAAATAGTCTCAATCGTTTGTGCTCCCTTTTGTGCTGTAAAAATTGTCGTTTGTGCTGCTTTGGTTTTTTAGATATTAAAATAATATTTAATGATCATTCTGTGGTCACTCAGTCCCCCGCATGCTCCAAATTTAGCCCAATAGTCTCATCTGTTTGTGCTTCGTTTGTGCTGGTTTGTACCAGTAGTAGGCTATTTTTGTTTTTACTACTGTCTCTTTTAACAATACAGTTGAAGTAATAAGGTCAAATTCAAATGGTAAACCAAATCACATGAAATAGTTGCAGTCACTTAATTGTTAGTAGCCGTATTCGTTCAATTAGGCTTATTAAACGGGGAAAAAAACGACTTAGGCCTATTTCATTATGTATTTACAAAACCAAAACAAAAAAATAACAAAAATAAATGAATAAATAAAATAAAGACTTGATATACATGATATGATATGCCCTTTTTTTCGTTTCTGCGCACAAATAAAACATGCAATAGCATACTGGCCTATACTTTTGCGTTCATTCCTTTTTCCTTGTTTTAACCATGACTAAAAAAATGGAAAAGAAAAACGATTGTTGTATTTTTAAATGCCCTCCTGAAAACCAAATTTGAAATTAGAAACTTACACACAAAATGCTGCCTGAAAAAAGTAACATGTTGATTTTTTAGTTTTTTTTGTTTATGACTTTTGCACCTTTAGTAAACATTTGAAAAATGCACAAATTAATCTAGAATTTTTTTGATTTTAACAAGTTTTCTTTGGCCAAATTAGAAGCAGGCTAATGCTTCTCCTGCATGTTCAGTTTAGAACTATATCTCTGTGCTAGATCATTGATGGGAGCTGGGCTATTAATAGTAAATATGACCAAAACAGGATATTATTATTTTTTTATATATGAATAATAAAATCGCTATATAGGCGCATTTCAAGTGTTTATGAGGAGTGTGGGAGTATTATAGCGCTAACTGTATGATATGGAGGCGCACGTGCAATCTCTTGCACTTAAATAGGTCTACTCTGTCATTTTTGGATGTGCTTTTTGTAGTCTCATGCAGTCTCCGTGAATGGAGCGCAACAATGAACCGGCTCACAGACACAATAAATAAATCTATAGAAATCTTGAAATGTATTATGTGGTCCATATGAAAGGTGCATTTCTCTATTAAAGGCACATAATTAGCCTACTGTGGAGATGGTTATCAGCGTCGGCTTTTGACAACTTCATCTTTGCAGCCGACACTGACTGAGAAAGCACTAGTTTAGTAATAAATAATTACAATGTCTTCTTTTCCCCCGACGTATTCATAATCAATACTTTTTTGGCGGTGCTTTGGCAAGCTTTATGCGCCCGCTTGAGCATGGAATAGGCTACGCCTAAATTCCTATATATTAAAGGAGGGTTTATTATATTAATCATTTAAATATAAACGTGCGACTAGACTAGGAAAAAATCTTTAAAAAAGTCAGTTTTATTAACGTCTACACCTACCCCAACCCTAAACCTACCCCTTACAGTAATGCAGATGCATTAAATATTGTTCAGCGTGAGAAAAAGGACATGCTCATGCGCAGTAAGCCCCGGTAGGAAAATCTGACGGGTAGGATAAAATGTCAGGACACCTGTACAAACCAGCACAAATGAAGCACAAACAAAGAAAATTATTTTGGGTGAATTTGGAGCATGTGGAGGGCTGGTGACGTCATCGCCTATAATTCAGTGTCTAATATTTTAAAAACCGAAGCAGCTCAAACAAAACTTTTACCTGCACAAACCAGCACAAACAAAGCACAAACGATTGAGACTGTTTTGGCGACGTTTTGCGGTGGGGGGGGGGGGCGCAACTTCACGGGACTGTAGGAATGCATGTTTCCTAATCCCATTTTTCTTGCTATATCCACTCTCTGGCTTCATTATAATTCTGAAACATGATCGTCCCGTCATCTGATCCTTACTGGAAACGGAGAAAATACACATTTGTTACATAACAACGGGAGGAAAACTCTATTTAAAGCTGAAAATTATTATTTACATCTCCAGGTAAAGATTAATAGCTCGAGGCGCAGCACCGGGTGTTTAGCCCTGGAATGAATACGTGGAAGTGACCGTGCATATTAATATATTCTAATGTTCCAAATATGATTGTTTGCACTCTTTAACACTGGATTTTGCTATAAACCATAAATATTTGACTGAAACTTGTCTATTAATATTTTTTTGCATGAACTTTAACTTTGAAATTGTTTAACTGTTGCCCCGCCTCTTAATTCGCAAACCTCTTACTTTAAACTCTTTCTATGGTCTCGTGCTAGGAAAACACGACTGAACATTGTGCTTTGCGAGTTACCCATCGCGTGTTGGTAGGTGGCGTGTGCCACACTTTGCTTTGCCGATTGCGAAACTTGATTGGTAAACAGTTTGCCAGAATATACCCTGACCGAGCGCTTGCCGCTGCGTACGCTCCGCTCCCGAAAATCCTTGTTTGTGGACGGGATTTTCACGAGTGAGCCCCGCGGTTCGGGTCCCGCTGCTGCCGAGGCAGAGCGGCGTCTGCACTCGTGGGGCTCACAGTTCGATCTGGAGCAGGAAATGGAGACGGGCGAGTCCCTATCTCCGTCCACTGCCTCCAGATCGAGCGCCCGCTCCGGGAGAGCTCGCAGTGGAAAGAAGGCAGCTTCCTCCTGCGGAGCGGGCTCGACGCTCGACCAATCTTCCTTCGAGGAGGAGGAGATGGAGCGCGTCGATGAGCCGCCCCAATCCCTGCAGTATGAGGAGCTGCTGGAGGTGGTGACTCGCGCTGTTCATAAGCTTAAAATCGATTTCTACTGTTTCTCTACATTCACGTTAATTCATTGTCATTTCCATCACCACACATTTTAAAACAAATATTTAAAAAGTTCTCATCACAAATTAAAAATGTATCTGCAATTTATGAGATCATGCTCTACTTAATATACAAATCCAAGTTATTTATTTTCTAATAAGCTCTTACCCAAACTCATATTACATTGCAGAGTGTGACAGGTGTACAGTTCAGCATTTGGTCCTTAGGGCAGTTAATTTATCTCATTGACAAATATATAATTATTGTACATTGTGGGAAACTGTTAAATCTAGCTACAAAAATGATCTTATGCCACTCAAGAATTGTCTAAGTTATTCTATATTAAATATCAGCTGTATATTGAGATGTGGTGGAAATTACATTTGTTCATTGCAGGTCGGATTTTTTTGTTTTAAATATTAAAAATTTCCCTTGTAATCTAAATTTGTCCTCTTACAGATCTTAAACGTGACATTTGAAAAAGTTTTTTTTATTTATTTTTTATTTGTTTTAACTTCATAAGGCTAAAAGTGCCCCTAGTTGAAGAAACGCCCTTTTATCAGAAATTGGCGCGGTTTTGATCACCTTGGTTTCGCCTCTGACATATGTTATTGCCAATATTTATGGGTATAATTCACCAAAAGATAACAAGGTTTTTTTTGATAATTTAGGAACACGTATAAATTGTATGTTATCTAAATTCCCAAACTCTTCCTTAATTTTGGGTGGTGATTTTAATGTAGTTTTGAATAATACCTTAGATAGATGGCCCCCTCAACCCATTAATGCTACTTCTGATTATTTATTATCCTTTATGCAAAAATTTTCCGTTATTGATGTGTGGCGAGAAACACATTCCTTGCAAAAAGTGTTCACTTGGAACAATAATTCACTTTCTAGTCAATCTCGTCTTGATTTTTGGTTAACTTCAGCAGAATTATCAAATATTAAGGCAGATATAATTCCCTCTCTGTTTTCTGACCATAAGGCCATTTTTATTTGTGTTCCACTTATATCTTCTACTTCCCTGAGTAAAAGGTCCTCATACTGGAAACTTAATATTTCAATTCTTCTTCATACTGAAGTCCAAACTAAAATTGACAACTTAATTTCTTTTTATTGGGATAAAGCTAATAAAGAGAATAATTTTTGCAGTAATTGGGAATTTCTTAAATTTGAAATGGGAAAGTATTGTCGGAAATATTGTAGTTTGTTAGCAAAAACTAGAAAAAATAATGAAGACCAAATTATGGCTAGAATCACTGCTTTATCACATAAAAAAATGGAAGAATTTACGGATTCAGAGAGAATTGAGCTCATAGATCAGAAACATCACTTGGAGAATATCTATAAACAGAAAGCTGAAGGTGCCTTCATCAGATCTCGTCGAAATTGGTTAGAGGAGGGTGAGCAGAATTCTGCCTATTTCTTTAGGCTGGAAAGGCAGCGAGTTAAAAATTCTATTCAGCAACTATGTATTGATGGAAATGTAACTGATGACTTTAAGGTAATTGCAGATTTTTGTGCCAGATTTTATAGTGATTTATATTCTTCTAAATTTTGCCAGCAATCGGCCACACAATTTTTTAACTCTTTATCTTATATTAAAAAAATTAGTGATGAAGATTGTAGTCTATGTGATGCACCCATTAGTCTTTCAGAAATTACTATCTCTATTAATAATCTAAAAAGTAACAAATCCCCCGGTACCGATGGGCTATCTGCAGAGATTTATAAAGCTTTTAATCAAAAATTGGCTCCTTTTTTACATAAAATGTTTTTAGAGAGTATTGAAAAAACAACACTTCCTCCCTCTTTATGTCAGGGACTAATAACTTTAATACCTAAGTCCAACAGGGATCCCCTTTTAATTGAAAATTGGCGTCCGATTTCTTTACTGAATACTGATTATAAAATTATTGCCTTAGTTTTGGCTAAGAGGATAAAATCTATTCTTAATAATATAATAGATGAGTGCCAATCAGGTTTTATACCCCAGAGACATATATCTAATAACATACGCCTGATTTTAGATTTGTTGGATTACTCCGATTTTATTTCAACTGATAGCTTTATCCTCTTTCTTGATTACTACAAAGCATTTGATTGTTTAGAACATGAGTTTATGTTACAGGCCCTGCACAGACTTGGTTTTGGTAGGTTTTTTTACAAATGTGTTAAGATGCTTTATAACAATGCAAACAGTTCTATCCGACTTTCTAATGGCACTTCTCCTAGATTTTCTTTAAAACGAGGTGTAAGGCAAGGTTGCCCCATCTCCCCATATCTTTTTTTAATAGCTACACAATTTTTATGTTTCCATATTAAAGAGAGCCCTGTGAAGGGAATTTCTGTTGCTGGAACGGAATTAATTATTAGCCAATTGGCTGATGATACGGCATTGTTTTTAAGAGATGCCTCTCAGATCCCAATTGCCTTAAAGTCTCTCTTATCTTTCTCAAATGCATCTGGCCTTCTGCTTAATATGAATAAATGTGAGTTACTTCCAATTAAAAAATGTGCTGCATCTTCTATCTGTAATATTCCCATTAAAGAGAATGTCACATATTTAGGAATCAAAATAATTAAAGATTCTAAACTAAGATGTCAGGAGAATTTTAAGCCAATTATGGAAAAAACTAAAAAAAAATTTAATCTTTGGTTATTAAGAGATCTGTCATTGAAAGGAAGGACTTTGCTTACTAAAGCTGAGGGTATCTCTAGATTATCCTATGCTGCTAATTCTTTATTTGTAGATAGACCAACCTGTAAGTTAATTGATGTAATGTTACTTAAATTTCTTTGGAAAAATAAAACTCATTATATTAGAAAATCTGTTATTCTAAATTCTTACAATAAAGGTGGCTTAAATTTTATTGACTTTGATTCTCTCAATAACACCTTAAAAATCAACTGGTTGAAACGCTTTCTCCATAATCAGTCTTCTATTTGGAATGTAATCCCTCGATATGTCTTTTCACAATTAGGTGGAATTAATTTTTTATTAATGTGTAATTTTTCCATTAGTAAACTCCCTATCAAACTTTCCAATTATCATCAGCAAATGCTTTTGGCTTGGAAACTTATTTATAAGCATCATTTCTCGCCACACAACTTTTTTATTTGGAACAACTGTAATATTTTACATAAGAGGAAATCCTTGTTTTTAGTAAATTGGTTCAGTAATGGAGTGCTGTTAGTGAACCAGTTGTTTGACAATGATGGCAATTTGTTTAATTATTCTGATTTTATTTTAAGATATAATTTTCCTGTTTCTAGAAAAGAATTTAATACCGTTTTAAAGGCCATATCTTCAGAAATTTGTATGCTCTTTAGAAATAATAACAGTGGCTCATTGATTTCTGTTTGTCCTCCCACTCCTGAATCCACTGTGGTTGGTTCTGTTTGTTTCTCTGTTAAAAAATCTAATTACAAAATTAGGTCTTTATTTTTGGACCTTGTTACTTCTATTTCTTCCTCTATTTCTTATTGGAACAACCTTTTTGATGATATTAAGTGGGCATATGTTTGGTCACTTCCTCAGAAATTTTTCTTAACAAATAAAGTTAAAGAAATATCTTATAAAATAATTCACAGATTTTATCCTGTCAAGCAGTTTTTACAGAAATTTAAAAGTGACATTGATATATCTTGTTCTTTCTGTGAATTTTCTTCTGAAACTGTAGCTCATTTGTTTTGGGAGTGTCCTTTTGTTCAGTCTTTTTGGAATAATCTTAATGCTCTGATTGTCCAAAATATTTTTTATGATTTCTCTTTGTGCTATAAACACATTATTTTTGGGTTTTATGTTAAAGATAAGAATCTATTTAATGCAAGTTTTTGTATAAACCTTCTGTTATTTACTGGAAAGTTTTATGTCCATAAATGTAAATATACTAAATGTAAACCCCACTTTAACATCTTCAAACAAGATCTGAAATTGTATTTAAATACAATATCAATGTCTGTTAACAAGAAAGCTTTAAAAACTTCTAGAATTTGTGCTAAATTTAAGATTTTCCCTTAATATATTTGTATCTTTATTTGTATGCCCTCTATCTCTCCTTTTTTTTTCCTACCAAATTTAAAGAACTTACATTTATTTTTCTGCTATCTATTGATCCATGAGTATTTTTTTTATTGAAAGGTATTTTGTTCGTTTTATACATACTGTTATTTTCTGTCTGTTTTCTATTATACTGTATTCTCTATTATTTTTGCAATAAAAAAAAAAAAAAACAACCTTGGTTTCGCCTCGCGATGATGACGTCATCACTCACGCGCGTCAGTGTGGTGTTTTCTGAGGTGAGCAGTTCACGCTAATTTATATAATTTTAAAATACACATTACACAGTTTGTTTCATCAGTATTTTACGGTGCTTTTTTTCTGAATGGTTTCATCCGGCGCTGTGTATCTGCTAACTACAGCACCTTAAAGAAGAAGGTTTTATGGTGTGTCTGTTTTGAATGGTTTGTTTAATGAGTGTTTGTAGTCTGAGGCTCATCAATATTATCAGCTGCTGAAAATCCTCTTTATTTCATGTCAATAGATCCTGTTTTCACCTCATTCATTATGCTGATGACTTCAGATCTGTTAATTGCCACATTAAGCTCATTTTATTGATGTCAACAGACTTAAAGCAAAGACACGATGAGACATTATAAGTATAAGCATCATAACGCAATTTATTTCATAAATCTGTAATAAACCATGCTTTAAACACAAAACTAAAACACAATAAACAAATACAATTTAAGTTAAATAATGGGGTAAGTAACTCCACTGGTAGGTTATTTGTTTCTTGCAACAACAAAAAAATGTCTTACCTTGTTTATATATTTGGTATCTTTTAAATGCCGTAGTCCTTAGTTTTTACTATATTATGTTATCTATGTGTTAATGAAAGGTAAGATAGAATGTAGGAATAAAATATGTGGATGAAGTAGCCTATTTTAGAAATAAAAAGATAATTTGTGGATTATTATAAAATGCTTTGCAATTAATTTGCTTAAAAGAGATTGATATTTGAGCATAAACACTTAAATTGTGTGAATTAATGTAAAAATATAATTATTTTAATTTTGGCAGATCTGCTCTTTCAGTTAAGCTCCTCCCACAACAATCACTCCTTCAGTGAAGCTCCTCCCTCTGCTGTTCAGCACTTAATACTGGAACACACTGAAGAACAAACAGGTTGGTGTTTATTCATGATCCTTCATCAATGAGGCTGAAGAACAGTAAGAATATAAAGCTTAAGTTGTGGAAAACATAGTAATATAGGGGAGACTTTATATGCGTAGGGTACAAAATAAGCATTGAAATTCAGTTCTTTCATTTTCTTGTTTTGATCAAATGATCAGTGAAAGGAGGTTTGATAAACATTCACACTGATTGTCAACATCAGAAAGCCAAATTCTGGGGACGTCTAGACATACCTTTCACAACCCTAACATTGATTTTGCTTATATATTTTTTCAATAAATGAACATTAAATGTACTAAAATTAATCCAAATGCAGAAATGGATAACTGGGTGGCAGATTTAAGGTCATTGTCTGAAATTATCGCACGTTAAAAAATAAATACGACCTCACGTTTTGTCAATCACCTTTACACACTGCCTCCGAAACTTTCGTCCGTCATAAAAAAAATTTGGATAGGTATTGATTTTCTGAGTTTTTCGCATCTGTAGCAAGCATTTTGAGAGGTGTTTTGACAGTTCAGAGCCACCAAACAAGCGAACGCCAAAATCCAGAATGGCGACTGTCAAGTTCATCCACTTCGTTTCACAGCACAAAGCACTGCAAAGGTCCTTGCACACTGAGTTCACAGAAATTGGTGGTGTTCTTTTTAATACAGGTGCATCTCAATAAATTAGAATCTCGTGAAAAAGTTAATTTTTTCTTGTAAGTTATTTCAAAAAGTGAAACTTTCATATATTTTAGATTCATTTCATGTAAAAGCAATGTTCCCTTCCGCTTCCGGCGCTGCTCTGTACAGTCGACGTTAAGGATGACTCCGCTCAATTCGTGCTTTTATATACTTTTTTTACGTATTTTTACTTTCTCTTTTTACACGCATAACGTCTGCACTATTTATATACGACAAAATAACACTTTTGGACATTGGACACCGCTGCACTAACCTGCTTCAGGACACTTTATCCACGGATCCAGCGTGGCCATTGGAGATACTTCGGAACACCGAGGTTAACAAAGGCCGCCTGAATAATTCCAGGAGGCGTAGGAAGAAACACCATGGGCGATGAGCTGGAATTCGTGACAGACTGAGGAAAAAGGCTCACAGTCCCCCTCTTCTGAGTATTCTGTTCGCTAATGTCCAATCCTTGGAAAATAAGATGGACGATCTTAGAGCCAGGAAAAGTTTCCAACGAGACATTAGGGACTGTAACATCCTTTGTTTGACTGAAACATGGCTCACTCCCTCAGTCCCGGACACCGCTGCAACACCGTCTGATAACTTTTCTGTTTTACGGATGGACAGAACAGCCGAGGCCGGAAAAACCAAAGATGGTGGAGTGTGTTTCATGATTAACAAGAAATGGTGTGACCCCAGGAATATCTCCATTCTGTCGCGTTCCTGCTCGCCTCATCTGGAACATCTCTCCATTATCTGCCGCCCATTCTATCTGCCCCGAGAGTTCCCAGCGATCATCACTACTGCCGTTTACATTCCTCCTCAGGCAGACACCGGCTTGGCCTTGTCCAAACTACATGACGAGCTCAGCGGCTACATCAACAAACACCCTGACGCTGCCTCTATCATCGCGGGGGACTTAAACAAAGCCATCCTCAGGAAGGTAATGCCGAACTTCCACCAGCATGTATCCTGTCCAACTAGAGGACCGAATACACTGGATCATTGCTACACTCAGTTTAAGAATGCCTACAAAGCTCGTTCCCTGCCGGCTTTTGGTAAATCGGACCACACTGCCATTTTCCTCACACCGGAATATAAACAAAGGATCGTTCAGGAATCCCCGGAGGAGAGGGAAGTGGTGCGCTGGTCCTCCCACTCTGAAGCTATGCTACAGGCGTCTCTTGATGACATCGACTGGGACATGTTCCGGGCGAGTTCAGCTGACGTCAGCGAGTTCACGGATGTAGCATTAAGCTTTGTCAACATGCTAACCGACCAAGCCACTGAAACGGTAACAATAAGGACATTCTCAAATCAGAAACCGTGGGTGGACAGAACAATCCGTGCTGCGGTTAACCAACGCACTGCCGCATACAACGCCGGTCTTTTGTCAGGGAACATGAGCGAATACAAAGCATCGTGCTATGCTCTCCGACGGGCAGTTAGAGCTGCTAAACTCCGATACAGGGAGAGAATTGAGTCACACTTTCAGCTCAATGACTCTCGACGCATGTGGCAGGGACTGAAGACCATCTGTTCCTCTGGAAATAACTCCTCCGCCGAGGTGAGAGCAGATCCATTGTTGGCCGAAGAGTTAAACACCTTCTACGGCCGCTTCGAATGTAATGGCGGTGCGACTCTGCCGATCAGCGCGTCAGGAAGCAGCAGACAGAGCAGCGATGTTGATCATGTTATCACCGTGTCGGAGGACGAGGTTCGGAGAGAACTAAGGAGAGTAAACGTCAGGAAAGCCGCCGGACCTGATGGGATTACTGGCCGCGTTCTGAGATCATGCGCCGACCAGCTTGCTGGTTTGTTTACTTCCATCTTTAATGAGCCCCTTGCTACCTCTGTGGTTCCCACCTCATTTAAGAAATCTGTCATCATCCCTGTGCCTAAGAACAGTAAACCCTCTTGCCTGAATGACTATCGTCCAGTTGCCCTCACATCAACAGTCATGAAGGTTTTTGAGAGACTGTTAAAGAAACACATATGCTCCTCCATCCCTGCTACTTTGGACCCTCTCCAGTTTGCCTATCGCCCAAATAGGTCTACTGATGATGCCATCTCTCAGGTACTGCACTCTTCCCTCACACATATTGACAGCAAAAATGGCAACTATGTCAGACTGCTATTCATTGACTATAGCTCAGCTTTCAACACTATAGTCCCCACCAAGCTAGCTGTCAAACTCTCAGACCTCGGCCTAAACACTTCACTCTGTGACTGGATTCAAGAGTTCCTCACCGGCAGACCACAAGCGGTGAAAATGGGCCAGTTCACCTCCAACCCCATCACCCTGAACGTAGGAGCCCCGCAGGGCTGTGTCCTGAGTCCCCTGCTCTACTCTCTCTACACACACGACTGTGTGTCCTCTCACAGCTCCACTTCTATTGTTAAATTTGCTGATGACACTGTGGTTCTGGGCCTCATTTCCAACAATGATGAGACCGCATACTTGGGTGAGGTAGAGAGACTTACATCATGGTGCCAGGACAACTGTCTCTCTCTGAACGTGAGCAAAACTAAAGAGCTGATTGTAGACTTCAGGAAGAGACAGCAGCGGCCCTACACTCCTCTTATGATCAGCGGGAGCCCTGTGGAGAGGGTGAGAAGCTTCAAGTACCTCGGTGTAAACATCTCCGTGGACCTGACTTGGACTGCACACATTCAAACACAGGTCAAGAAAGCCAGGCAAAGACTGTACCATCTGCGACAGCTGAGGAAATTCAGGGTCTCACCAGCAATCCTGAAAACTTTCTATTCAGGGGCCATAGAAAGTGTATTGACTCAGTGCATCTCAGTGTGGTATAGTAACGCCACAAATCAGGACTGCAAAGCTCTGTAGAGAATTGTGCGCTTAGCTGAGCGCATCTCTGGGTCTGCCCTCTCCTCTCTGCAGGACATCTACCTCAAACGCTGCAAAAGCAGAGCTGCAAAAATAATCAAGGACTCAAATCACCCCGGTAACCGTCTTTTCATCTCACTGCCATCTGGCAAGTGCTTCAGGAGCATGATGGCAAAAACTGAGAGATTGAGGAGGAGCTTCTTCCCTCAGGCCATCAGGCTCCTAAACTCAGTCTCATAACATCTACAGGACTCAATTTAATAAGCTGTAAAAACATTCATTATTCTCCATCTTCCGCATTGCTGCTATGTGTACATACCCGGTACAACCTGTTTTGCACATTCCTCTTGCACATCCCTGTTTATATTAATATTTATTAAATCCACAGTAGACTGTATTGCACATTTTATTTTATTTCATTGCGCATTCTACTCATTTTTATTTTATTTTTTTCTTATTTTTTTATCTTACTCTTACCTATATTTATATATATTCTCTTATGTTTCATTTTTTATTTTATTTTTTTGCACTGTCCATTGAGCTGACCTCTCCTGACCTACATCTCACTACTGATTATACCCTGTATGATTGTGTATGTGACAAATAATAAAGAACCTTGAACCTTGATGTAAAGTAAAACATTTCAAAAGTTTTTTTTAAAATTTTGATGATTAGAGCTTACAGCTCATGAAAGTTAAAAATCAGTATCTCAAAATATTAGAATATTTACATTTGAGTTTCAATTAATGACCATCCCTACAGTATAAATTACGGGTATCTCTTGTTCTTTGAAACCACAATAATGGGGAAGAGTGCTGACTTGGCAATGGTCCAGAAGACGAACATTGACGCCCTCCACAAAGAGGGTAAGTCACAGAGGGTCATTACTGAAAGGTGTGGCTGTTTACAGAGTGCTGTATGAAAGCATATTAAATGCAAACTTGACTGGAAGGAAGAATTTGGGTAGGAAAAGGTGCACAAGCAACAGGGATGACTGCAAGCTTGAGGGATGTCAAGCAAAGCTGAATCATTAAAGATTTCAGTTGTAAACTTAATCCTAAAAATAAAAAACATACTGTCCCTTGGATGAATTCAGATATCTTAGAATTAATGAAAAAACGGGATCTTGATTTAAAAACTGCAAACAGATCAAAGTTTAGTCATGATAGACAACATTTCGCTATGTTACGGAACAAGGTGGTAAAGACCTTGAGAAAAGCAAAGGCTGATTTTTTCCTGAGAATAATTAATGAGGCTAGAGGTAATTCTAAAACAATCTGGAATAAATTGAACTACTTAAAAGGTGATAAAAAAAAAAGATAGGTCATCACTTGAATTGATGGTTAACGGGAAGCTGACTAACAATCCAGCTGATGTAGCCGAAGCACTTAACTATTACTTTGTTGACTCGGTAGTCACAATTTCACAATGTTTTTCCCCTAAGTATTCAGAAGTTTATACAGTTAATACAGTGGAACAAGCCCTTACTCTAAGGGCAGTCTCTGAATTAGACGTCACAAGAACAATTACATCTCTTAAACCATCCAGAGCAAAGGATATTTTTGGTATGGATGTGATAATGTTTAAAGAGCTTAGTGAGTCGTTAGTTAACACTATCACTAAAATTATCAATCTTTCAGTTTCTCAGGGGATGTTCCCATGTGCTTGGAAGTCATCTGTTATTGTGCCTATATTCAAAAGTGGTGACCCTCACTCTGCTAGTAATTACAGACCTATTAGTATTTTACCTATAGTCTCAAATGTTGCAGAGAAATTGATGGCTGCACAAATCACTAATTATTTAAATAATAGTTATTTTGCTTTACATCCAATGCAATTTGGCTTCAGAGCAAACTACTCAACTGAGATGGCAAATTGCTACTTCACTGAAAAAGTCAAGTCTCTATTAGATAAAGGAGGGGTTGTCGGGGCTGTGTTTCTTGATTTCAGGAAGGCCTTTGACACTCTAAACCATAGAATTCTTTTGTCTAAATTATTAAGTTTTAATTTCTCTCCACATACTTTAAGATGGATCGAATCATACTTGTCAGGTCGCACACAGTATGTTAGTATACAGAATTATAATTCAGCTCCCCTAAGTATATCCACTGGTGTTCCACAAGGATCTATTCTGGGTCCTTTACTTTTTACGTTGTACATCAATGATCTTCCATCCGTCTGTCCTAACACTAACATTCAAATGTATGCAGATGACACTGTCATTTATATACACGGAAGTAGTGTGTCACAAGTTGCAAATGAACTTACAGAATCCTTGGTTCATGTTGCAGCTTGGCTAGAACAATGCTGCTTACAGTTAAACATCTCTAAAACAGTGTGTATGTTTATCACCAAAACTAAGAATTTAAGTGTAGTGCCAGATGTATTTGTATCAGGGGAAAGATTACAAGTTGTATCTGAATATAAGTACCTTGGTGTTCTGATTGATTCCAAACTTTCATTTAAGGCGCAGGTTAAAAAGGTCTGTAACCGGGTCAGATTTAGTTTATCAAATTTTAGATTTATTCGTGATTATATGTCGTCTGACGCCGCTCTGATGTATATGCATTCCATGATTATTTCTCATATTACTTACTGTTTAACTACTTGGTCGCAAGCCAGTATTACTACTCTGAAACCACTAGAGTCTTTGTATAAACAATCACTAAAAACTCTTGATAAGAAATCAGTTCAGTTTCATCATTGCTCAATATTAAAGAAATACAATTTGCTAAGCTGGGATAACTTGATCAAATATGTACACATTTGTCTGCTGTTTAAGACTATGCATAGCTTGTCTTCACCACTAAAACAGTTTGTGAATATTAGAACAACTGCTCACAGATCTACAAGAGGTGGGGAAAGAGGGGACTGTATTATTCCTTTCAAAAGAAGTAAGTTCAGTCAGTCTGTATTTTCAGTCAAAGCTACAAGGGAATGGAACTCCATCCCATCAACAATTAGACGATTACATACTTTTGTCTCTTTTCAGTCTCATCTTAAAAAATGGTTACTGACAACTCAGCACTGTCAACATTAGTATTGTATTCTTGACAATAGACTTCCTTGTACTAATTGCTCTTGGCTATGTTGCTCTCTCCTGTTGCCATCTTTCTCTCTCTCTCTTTCTCTTTCTCTCATGTTTACTTTGTTTTAGATAATTCACTTATATTTTGTATTTTAGTAGCGATTTTTCTGATTGTTTTTTTTATTTTATTTTTTTGTTTTCTGTAATTTATTTATTTTTTTGTTTGTTTTTATCTTCTCTCTCTATATGATGTGTATATGTGTGATGCTCTGTCTTTGTTTTTAGGGTGACCTTTTAACATTCTGTCAAGGGTCTACAGATGAAAAATAGCCTTTTGGGCTAATTCTGGCACGTTTACAGTTATGTTTATTAATGTGCATTGCCCCTGTAAATAAATAAACTAAAAAAAAAAAAAAAAAAAGAACACTTGTGAGAGCTTCACAAGGAGTGGACTGAAGCTGGAGTCAGTGCATCAAGAGTCACCACGCTCAGACGTCTTCAGGAAAAGGGCTACCAAGCCACTTCTGAACCAGAGAAAATGTCAGAAGCGTCTTACCTGGGCTGTGGAGAAAAAGAACTCAGTGGTCCAAAGTCCTCTTTTCAGATGAAAGCAAATTTTGCATTTCATTTGGAAACAAGGTCCCAGAGTCTGGCGGAAGATTGGAGAGGCACAGAATCCATGTTGCTTGAAGTCCAGTGTGAAGTTTCCACAGTCAGTGATGATGTGGGCTGCCATGTCATCTGCTGGTCCACAGTCAACGCAGCCATCTACCAGGAAATTTTAGAGCACTTCATGCTTCCTTCTGCTGACAAGCTTTATGGAGATGCTGATTTCATTTTCCAGCAGGACTTGGCACCTGCCCACACTGCCAAAGGTACCAAAAGCTGGTTCAATGACCATGGTGTTACTGTGCTTGATTGGCCAGCAAACTCGCCTGACCTGAACCCCATAGAGAATCTATGGAGTATTGTCAAGAGGAAGATGAGAGACACCAGACCCAACAATGCAGATGACCTGAAGGCCACTGTCAAATAAACCTGGGCTTCCATACCACCTCAGCAGTGCCACAAACTGATCACCTCCACGCCACGCCGAATTGAGGCAGTAATTAAAGCCCCTACCAAGTATTGAGTACATATACAGTAAATTAACATACTTTCCAGAAGGCCAACAATTCACTAAAAATTTTTTTTTTTATTGGTCTTATGAAGTATTCTAATTTGTTGAGATAGTAAATTGGTGGGTTTTTGTTAAATGTGAGCCTAAATCATCACAATTAAAAGAACCAAAGACTTAAACTACTTCAATCTGTGTGCATTGAATTTATTTAATACACGAGTTTCACAATTTGAGTTGAATTACTGAAATAAATTAACTTTTCCACGACATTCTAATTTACTGAGATGCACCTGTATATGGCTCCAGTAACGCTAGCAAAGCATCAAAGTTTACTGACATCCTGAAGTAAACTTTGAATCGCTCGGGATAATCCCTCAGCTCCTTAATAAGGAGGGAGAACTCTCTATATCTCAGAGGAAATATTGGGTCAGTCCAATCCTTTCTTTTTTCTCTTTTCAAGAAGAGAGGGGACAACAAAATCATCCTCACTGCTTGAAGACTCCATTTTGTGATGTTTTGCAATTTTTATTTTTTTCTGCAACAGATGAATTAATACGCATCGGACTCAGTGTGCAAGGTTTCTGTGTGTGACAAATTTTTAGAATGACGAATACGAAAAAACATAAGAATTTCGGACTCAGTGTGCAAGGACCTTTAGCATAAAAGTTTTATTTTTAGATAAACTTGTATTTCATAGTGTAAAGTTCTTTTGCTTATTACCAGAGGTGGGTAGAGTACTCAAAAACTGTACTCAAGTAAAAGTACTTCTAGAAATATTTACTCAAGTAAAAGTAATCGTCTGAATAAGTTACTTGAGTAAGAGTAAAAAAGTATCGGATAAAAAAAACTACTCAAGTAGTTGGTTACTAGTTACTTTGGATCATATACTGAATATAGTCTATTTTTATTTTGATATATAGATTACATTTATGTAATGTGTGTGTGTATATATATATATATATATATATACACACACTGCCGTTCAAAAGATTTTTTATTATTTTTTAATGTAATGTATTTCAGTGATGCAAATCAGAATTTTCATCAGCCTTTAAGCCAGTCTTCAGTGTCACATAATCCTTCAGAAATCATTCCAATATGTTAATTTATTATCAATGCTGTTCTTTTTAGCTTTCTATTCATCAAAGAATCCTGAACAAAATGTTACAGGTTCCAAAAAATATTAAACAGCAAAACTGTTTCAACAATGGTAATAAATCAATATATTAGAATGATTTCTGAAGGATCATATTACACTGAAGTAACAGCTGATTAAATTTCTGATTTGCATCACTGAATTAAATTATATTTTAAAGTAAATTAATTATGTATTATACTATAACCTCTGACACTGAAACCTCTGAAAACTCTTCACATGACTGCTACCGACATCTGAACATAACGAAACAAATGCACATTGATGGATCTTCTGTTCTGCAAAATGTAAACAAATGTAGCCTATATTTTTGCAAGCGTATATATTGTAAAAATATGAATATTAATTGTGTCTAGAACAGGTCGCGCGCCGCTGCACAGAGCTAACGCGGGTTTGGCGGGTGTTCATTTCATACTCTGTGACATCTTATTTAATGTATAAATTATACATTGTATTTAATGTGTAAGGTACATGTACAACTGGTAATGTCATAGTGGTATCGTGGCCTATACCTGTGGAACAGTAGACAGCACACACGGTGTTCATCTAATAAAAGATCTTCATATAGCTCTAGCAAACAAGCTTTTGCAGATTTGCTTTCAATTGACTGTAGATCCAAAGCCACATCTTCATCGCTCTTGATGTTATCTGAGTGAACCGCTTCAGATGACTCAGCGCGTGCGGCAGGGAACTGAACGAATCATTCAAACTGATTCGCGAACCGATTCACTGGTTTGCCAACTGGTTTGATCAAGCCTTTCAACAGAATCGACTCAAAAGAATAAATCATTCGCGAATGGGCATCGTTCATTGCCCAGAGAAAAGCGTTTTGGAATAAACTGAAGCATTTTTAACTTGTATTTCATTAAGATAAAGTAACGAGAGGAGCACCACCCACAGTAACGAAGTAAAAGTACCGTTTTTTCTCTAAAAATATACTTGAGTAAGAGTAATCTACTCTAAAAGTATTAGTTACCCAAAAAATTTACTAAAGTAAATGTAACGAAGTAAATGTACAGTGATAAATATGAGCAAAGGCGGCTGTGAAAATAAATCTGCTTTGTTTATCCTTTTGATCTTTCACTCAATAAATTCACAAAATTCTAACCTATCATTGAAGTAAAACAATTGAAAGTGGGGAGAAAATCTCATGATGAAATAAATGTTTTTCTCCAATGAATGTTGGCCACAATTATTAGCACCCCTAGAAATTCTTATGAGTAAAATATCTCTGAAGTATATTCCCATTCATATTTACATTTTTTAGCACACCAGGGTGACTAGGAGCATGAAATTGTCCAGCCATGACTTTCTGTTCCACAGGATTATAAATATGAGGAACACAAAGGTCAAATTCCCTTAATCATCCATCACAATGAGAAAAAAACTAAAAATATATTTCTGATGTGAAGAACAAGATTGTTGAGCATCACAAAATAGAAAGTGGCTGTAAGAAAAGATTGTTTTCAATGTTAAAACATTGAAAATCCCCATTCCCACATCAGGGTAATAATTAAGAGGTTCCAATCAACTAAAGATGTTAAAAATCTGCCTGGAAGAGGACGTGTGTCTATATCGTCCTAATGCACGGTGAGGAGGAGAGTTTGAGTAGCCAAAGACTCTCCAAGGATCACAGCTGGAGAATTGCAGAGATTAGTTGAGTCTTGGGGTCAGAAACCTAAAAAAAAAAATCAAACATCCCCTAAATCACCACATGTTGTTCGGGAGGGTTTCAAGAAAAATTCTCCTCACTCATCCAAAAACAAACTCCAGCAAATTCAGTTATCAGACACGACTGGAACTTCAAATGGCACTGGCTTCTATGGTCAGATGAAACTGAAAAAAAAGCTTTTTGGCAGCAAACCCACAAGATGAGTTTAGTACAAACAGGGATAAAAAAAGTACCCCATGTCCACGGTTAAATATACTGCTGGATCTTTAATGTTGTGGGCCTGTTTTTCTGCCAGAGGTCCTGAACATCTTGTTCAGATGCATGGCATCATGGATTCTATCAAATACCAACAGATAAAAAATCAAAACCTGACTGCCTCTCTTAGAAATCTTATAATGGGCCGTGTTGGGATCTTCCACCAGGACAACAATCCAAAACAAACATAAAAAATAAACACAAAAATGGGTCACTGAGCACAAAATGAATATTTTACCATTGCTGTCTCTGTCCTCTGACCTGATCCCTACAGAAAATCAGTGAGGTGAACTGAAGAGAAGAAGCACCGTCATGGAGCTGTGAATCTGAAGGATCTGGAGAGATTCTGTATGAAGAAATGGTCTCTGATCTCTTATCAGGTGTTCTCCAAACTCTTCAGGCATTATAGGAGAAAACTCAGAGCTGTTACCCTGGGAAAAGGACGTTGCAATAATTGGGTGCCAATAATTGTGGCCAACATGAAATGGTGAAAGCATTTATTTCACAATGAGATTTTCTGCCCACTTTCAATTGTTTTACTTCAATGATAGGTTGGAATTTTGTGAATTTTTTTGAATGAAAGATAAAAAGGATAAACAATGCAGATTTATTTTCACAGCCGCCTTTGGTCATATTTACCAAGGGTGCCAATATTAGTGGAGGACACTGTAACTCATTACTACCCACCTCTGCTTATTACTTTGGTAACAGGGTTTGATGAATGCAGTCAACAAGGATTGAGATTTTCACATCATACTCTAGAAAGCAGGGATGCATGATATATTGGCAAACATGTTTGTGTTTAATATTATGATTAAGGCCCGTTCACACCAAGGAAGATAACTACAGTGTTTCCCATACATTTTTTTTAATTAATGGCGGTCCACCACAATATTAAAACTGACCGCCACAAATAGATTTTTAAAAAGGCTTTTACTTCGTTGGAAAAACATGAACTTTACATGTTTCAAAATCAAAATGTGGTGCTGGTGTTTTTATGATGAATCTATCTATGAAGGGAACAGACAGCAGCAGCGAGCTGCTACTCAGTCCTTTACTATAAAAAAAGGAGGACTGAGCCATTAATAATACTTGTAATGATTACACGGATTAGATCACAGATCAGTCCTCCTTTTTTAACCATTCGTTCACTCATTTTTTGATTTAATATTCAAATGAGAAAACAGATCTCCTTTTTGTTTTTTTATTTTTTTCCCCAAGAAATGAAAAACAAGAATTCAGCTTAATTTTTAGTTTTTCATTCAGGGGTAGAAAAATGTATAAACAGTTTGAATGTTCAATTTCTACACGTGGGTGGGAATTAAATGCCTATTTCTGCTGATTGGTCAGCCGAAGATCAAACTGTGCCGTCATCAGTTCTTCCGCAGTTTCGCGCAGCAGAATAATAGTTCTCCGCTGCTGCAGGTGTAACTTAACGCTTTTCATCAAACAACCAGTCTAACGAATAGTTCGACACGGCCCTTACCGGGCCAGAGCCTAGACAGGGCTTTCTTCTTTGTAGACCAGCGGTTTGAAAACCACTGCTTTAGAGCATTTGCAGTACATTCGTAAGACAGACGTAAGTTGCATTATGTAGCCTACTGAAGCTTTGGAAACAAAACCAACGTTTCAAAAACATAAATATATAAAAGTGAGGAGAGCAATGTTATGCATTTTGCTGCCTTCTCCTGCGCCGTCGGTGGAAACTGCTGCTGGATTGAAGACACAAACAAACCGCAGGTCAGACACAAATAAAATAATATGAACGCAGTCCAGTGGGGGGAGGGGGAGCAATCGAACTCTGGTTCGGCTCAGGCAAGAGAATCAAGTGTGAAAGCACCCTAATTGTTCATTTAAAATTTGTAAATAATAACAGTTTTTAGTAAAATAAATTAAATATCCATATGAGAAACTGTTTCAGAATTGTACCTTTATATGTTGTTAATATTATCTAAGATAATTGTGGAGTTGATCAAACATTGAATAGTTTTCACTACAGAAACATGAGTTTGTGCCTTTATTTTCTAATATAGTAAAATGCATAAAACGGATCATATCTGCTTTCACTTCACATTTATCTTATTTTTATGATTTATTTATATTGTGACTTTTTCCCTTCATTCCTTCAGGTCTGATGGAGGAGATTGAGGAGAGTGAAGAGCAGAAACATCATCATGTCAAAACTACAGAAAAAACTCACTCACAGACTGAAAGAGTTTCTTTACTGAGAAGAGACCAGAAAAGTTTCACCTGCACTCAGTGTGGAAAGAGTTTGTCAAGCAAGAAGGGTCTCAAGAGACACATGAGGATCCACACTGGAGAGAAACCATTCACATGTGATCAGTGTGGGAAGAGTTTCACACAATCATCAAACCTTAAGAAACACATGAACATCCACACTGGAGAGAAACTGTATGAATGTGATCAATGTGGAAAAACATTTTTGTGTGCTTCAAACCTGAAGAGTCACCTGAAAGTTCATTCAAAGGAGAAACCACATTCATGTTCTTTATGTGGAAAGAGTTTTTCACATCTGAAGAATTTAAAAGTTCATCAGAAGATACACACTGGTGTGAGAGATCACATGTGCTTTCAGTGTGAGAAGACTTTTATTACAGCTGATCATTTGAAACAGCACCAGAGTATCCACACTGGAGAGAAACCTTACAAGTGTTCACACTGTGACAAGAGATTCAGTCGATCGGGACACTTGAAAACACATGAGAGGATCCACACTGGAGAGAAACCTTACAAGTGTTCACACTGTGACAAGAGATTCAGTCAGTCAGGAGACCTGAAATCACACGAGAGGATTCACACTGGAGAGAAATCTTACATGTGTTCACACTGCGACAAGAGATTCAGTCAGTCAGGATCCCTGAAAACACATGAGAGGATCCACACTGGAGAGAAACCATATCACTGCACTGTATGCGGGAAGAGTTTCAGTCATTCATCAGCTTTATGTAGGCATACAAAAAACAAACACCGTAAGAAGATCATAGATCCAGCACTTTCAAATCTGAGGTATCAACCTCACTAAACGTGACACGATGCTTCGAGTAATAAAATCTGTCCTAACCAGCCAGAGTGAGCGACAGGACAAAGAAACATCTACTGTTTTCAAAGTGAATAAAGTTCATCTTCAAGATCAGCAGTTTCATCTGTGAGACTGAGATCAACTTAAAGATGGAATTTCTCCCCAAGGAACAATATAAAGTTTTATTTTTGTATACATCTTTGCTTTATGATATAAATTATATTATTATGCTTTTTTTAACGAGTTTCATTTTATGTTCATAATGTTCTTTTAATGCTTATTTGTAGAGGGTTTTTACAGGTTTAAAATGTTCTTCACTAAGCTGAAAAAGAGGCTGATTTAACTTACGGTGTATTTTACAAAATGCAGAGATAGACAGATAAGAGATGCTTTCATGTAGATTTGCATCTGATCCATCTTCACTTTATCTTGTTAGTCAATAAAGAGAGAGATCTGTCTCATTCGTTTCCACTTTTACTTTATATTTGCTTCAAGTGTTAAACTTGTATTGTTCATTTTTGTTGTTTGTTAATTTTTCTTGCATCACTAATGACTAATTTAATCATTTTAGTTACATCTAAAACCCACGAAATGTTGCTTTTGGGGGTTTCCATATTTAAATTTCTCAATAAATCTTTTAAATGCCTAATAAACTACAGTATATTTCACAGCACACCTGACTGTCTGTCTGTCTACATTAGTAACTGTTCGGCTATATTGAGGACGCTCAGATTGTCAAAAATAGTTGACTTTGATAACTTGCATCTACTTTCCTTGGTGGAGAGATGTAAGTGGGATCTTCTGTCATGTTTCGCTGTTGAGAAGGATCTGTTTATTTCCAGCGATATCGTCCACATGTTTGCACAGAGACTATTAGAACTGACTGAGCTGGACGATGCCATCACTGAATTCAATAATGAAATGTCTTTAACTGAAAATTGAGTGTTTAATCTTGTCATTTTCCATTATTGACACTATTTTCCTATTTTGATATTGTGCAGTTGCTTTGACACAATTTTTATCGTTAAAAGCTCTATATAAATAAAGGTGACTTGACTTGACTTGTTTAAGGCAGACATTGTTCTGTGTTCTATAAACATTTTTACATTACTCTTTTGATTGTTTTAATTTAACATACATAGATCTTATTGTTTATTTATTTTTATTTTACATATTAGGTAGATGTTCTCTGTGAAGACATCTTCATCTTATATTTCTTTAAGAACAAGGGGTCTCCGTAATTCTGTTGAAAGAAAATCCTCTTTTCTTTTTTGTAAAAACAAAGATGCACACTGTGTATTATTACAAGAAGCACATTCTAAACCTGATGGGACAAGTTTCTGAACAAGACATTGGGGTGACAAAATAGTCTTCAGCCATGCTTCTACACAGTCAGCAGGGGTAGCTGTATTATTTAATAACCTCCCAGGAAAAATGATAAAGTCAAGGACTGACTTGAACAGTCATTGGATTTCAGTTGTTTTAAACATTGATGATGTTCTCTTTATTTTATTTAATGTGCATGGCTACAATAGTACTCCTCTTAACAACAAATTACTATCTGAAATCTCTAATCTTTTGTTTGAATTGAAACTCTTGTACCCAACTGATAATGTTGTTATAGGAGGAGACTTCCATATGGTTATGGATGAGGCATTAGATCGTTACCTGCCTAAATTTAGTCATTCGCACTCGAACCTTCATTTCCTTAACTTCTCAATGTGGTAGATGTTTGAAGAGATGAGAATCCAAATCTAAGACAATTCTCTTGGTTCAAACCAAATGTGATTTCTAAATCTAGGATTGATTACTGGCAAACTTCCTCTAGTTTAACTGAATTTATCAAAGACATCTCAATCTCCTCAGCACCCCTAACTGATCATTGCTGTATTTCTTTATCTTTCTGTCCGAATAAAAGAGAATCGCGTAACAAGGGTTACTGGAAACTTAATTCTGACGTATAGTAACTTTTGTTCACACATTATATCAGTGATAAATAGAGCAAAGTTAGATAAAACCATCCTTCATTCTCAAGTAAAACACAAGATTCAGTAATTCTCTATACATTTCAGTAAAAATATGAGTAAAGCTAGAGCGCATTTGGAGGACGAATTAGAGTTAAATAATTGATATAATAGAAGTGAAATGGATAATGAAACCAAACTAAAAATCTTATCTTTATAATCTAAAATTGCTCATTTGTATATTCGAAAAGCCAAAGGAATGTGAGATCTAGAGCAAGATGGATAGAGAAAGGTGAAAAAAGTAATAGTTATTTTTGCACACTCGAAAAAATGTGACAGGAAAAAAAATACGCTTGTCATGCTTTTTTTTGATAGAATACATACTGATATACCACAGATTGATGAAAATTTTAGAGATTTGTGTGAGGCGGACATTCAAATTGAGGAACTTGATGAAGCCTATAGATAGATTATCCTCAGGAAAATCTCCAGGCCCTGATGGCCTCACTCCTGAATTTTATAAATTTGAGGGACTTGAGTGATTTATTGTTTCAAGTCTTTCTTGAAAGTATTCACAATAATGCACTTGCTTCGACTATGAAGCAGGGACTGATTAATCTAATACCCAAATGAGGCAAGGATGCTCGACAAATAGATAATCTTCGGCCCATTACTCTTCTTAACTGTGATTATAAGACTTTAGCTCACATATTTGCCAACAGATTAAAGGAAGGATTAGACCAAATAATAAGTGAATCTCAATCTGGATTTATGAAAGGTAGATCAATACATAATAATATCAGGCTAGTTTGAGATATTTTAGATTATCACGAATGGATTGAGGATTATGGTTACATTTTGTTTTTGGATTTTAGAAAAGCATTTGATACAAACACAATTTCACCCAGATTTCCAATGCTTCAAAATTTCATATTTGATTCTCTTAGTAAATACGGTTTTGTTAACAAATTCATATCTTTTGTAAAAATGCTATGAAGACATCAATAGTTCTATATCACTGTCGCATGGGACATCTCAGAGATTTAATATTACACGAGCAATTAGGCAAGGCTGTCCTATTTCACCTTTCTTATTCATCTTGGCTCCAGAGATGTTTGCAATTTTGATAAATAATGACAATAGTTTTGACAAACTCAGGGTGTTTGGAAGACAAATTTCTATTTGTCTGTTGGCCGATGATACACCTCTTTTTTTTTTTAAAGGATAAACATCAAATCGATAGAGCCATTCAATTTGTTAATTTCTTTTCCAATGCTTCTGGTTTGCACTTATAAACATATAAACAAATGTGAATTAATTGTAATTCATGACAGTGAATTTGACTTTTTATGCAATATCCCAGTTAAAACTTCTGTGGAATTTCTCTCTAGAGTTGTTTACCCAGCCTCATCACTAGCTATCCCTCCTTATTTAATAAAGGAATATAACAGCACAATCTTTAATTTTATTTGTAAATAGGCATTACTACATAAACAAAAATGATTTGGTTCACAGTTTTGAAGAAGGAGGTCTGACTTGGAAATATTGAACAGTGTCTTAAAAACACGATTTGTGCAGCGGCGGAACGCGATTTCTACCGAGGGGGCCCGAGTTGATATGCTGTCCAGGAATCCGTAGCGGCGCCCCTGCTTACAAGACTTGTATTTGGAACAATCGTTTTATTTTACTTCGCAATAAGACTTTATTTTATTAAATCGGTTTAAATATAATATTTTTTTTCTTTGGATATGATGGATTACCATGTTGACATTCTCAGTTACAATGATTAAACATGAATTTGTATGTCATCCTAAAGAGTTTTACACAGTTGTAAATGTCATTCCTAAAAGTATGCATTAAAGTTGTAAAGTTTATAAAAGTTATTTTTGTAAAATTTTTACAAAAGAAATTCTTAGCAGGTGCAGCGACTAGCTGCCTATAAAAGGCTATAATGTTTCAGACACTCGATTGTGGTTTGAAGTGAATTTTTAGTAAAAATGTATATTAATCTCAGAAATTGTGTCATGTTATATATATATATATATATATATATATATATATATATATATATATATATATATATATATATATATATATATATAGTCCAGAAAAATTAAAAGAGAAAAAAACAGAATCCACACCCCCCACCCCCAAAAGCCGGGGAAACAGTGTCGCATACGCAGCCAATGAGCTTGCTGCTTTACATTTAATGGCTGATTAATTGTGACTCAAACAATTCGTTTTTACCAGCAAACACTCAAGAATAAAGTGAGATGATCTGCTGCTGATCCTGAATGGCTTGTTTAATGAGTGTTTATAGTCTGAGGCTCATCAATATTATCAGCTGCTGAAAATCCTCTTTATTTCATGTCAATAGATCCTGTTTTCACCTCATTCATTATGCTGATGACTTCAGATCTGTTAATTGCCACATTAAGCTCATTTTATTGGTGTCAACAGACTTTAGCAAATGACACAATCAGCTATTGTGGCATTACAAGATATACAAGGTACGTATCATAATATAATTTATTTAATCTGTGATAAACCTTGTTTCATATCAAACACAAAACTAAAACATGCAAATTATTTTAAACAGTGAGAAAATGAGAGATCCAGAACCCTGCAGAATGAAACACACTGAAGAACCAACAACAAACAGGTTGGTGTTTATTCTTGATCCTTCAGTAGTGAGACTGAAGAGCCATTAAAAATGAATGACCATTAAGAATATAAAGCTTATATATATATATATTACAATTAAACCAAATTCTGAATGATAACAGGGTGGCAGATCTAGCATAAAAATGTATTTCATAGTGTAAAGTTATTTTTCTTATTACTTTGTAGGGTTTGATGAATGCAGTCAACATGGATTGAGATTATTTTCACATCATACTCTAGAGCAGGGATGCACGATATATCTGCAAACATGTTTGTGTTTAATGTCATGCATTGTTACAGGGAAAGCGCATCTATTTCTTTGTAAGGCTGGCCGCACACTAGACAATTTTATGGCTGATTTTCAGCCCGATTTGCATCCCCGAATGATCGGGGGTGTGACCCGATTCGAGGATTGTCGCAAACAATATTTTGTCCAAAAAATCCTCTACTGTGTGGTGTCATTATATTATTTATCTGCTCCCGATCGAGACGGAGCGTCCCCGAACTCAAATTGTAAATATGAAACATGTTTGATATTTTCCACTCTTGATCAGTCTGCCTCTGACGTGATACCCATGATAGCCAATGAGAGCGAGCAAGCGTCACTCACCGGATGTTGTGCTTCTATAGCTGAAACATGGCAGCCACAAACATGCCGTGAAAGCAGAGAACATCACCCATATTCTTTGTTATACTTTGTCACGTTTCATCTCGCGAGTCTCCGTGAGATCACGTGTCACTTCCTACAATCATCAAGTGTGTGGTCTCGCGGTCTGGTCGAATCTTCTAGTGTGTGCGTTCAGTGGATTATAAGGCTAAAAATCGGTTGAACTGTCTTCATGTCTGTGGTCTCCAATGGTTTTAAAATCGTTTAAGATTTGAAAATCGTCTCGTGGGCGGCACGCCTAAGGCAATTACTAGGCTACTGTACTGATATGTTTGATTTATGTTGAAGTGTTTGGGATGTGGCTTTTAATTTTAAATTTAATTTTGTTTTTGTGATAAAGCTTTTAAAGAAATTACATTAGCATTTTGATTTTGATTTAGATTTATCAGCAAATATATCAGTTATTGGCCATATAAGAACTGTGGGTATCGGCCAAAATGTTCTTATCTTTGCATTCCTACTAGAAAGAGTTCAGATGATGTCACTTCCTGGGTGTGGCCATTTAAGAAATGCTTTGTTTTTTTTAAAAAAAGGATGAAATTTTGTCTAATAAAATTCATCTTCAAGACCAGCAGTTTCATCTGTGAGATTCAGATCAGTTCAAAGATGGGGTTCCTCCCCTAAGAACAATATCTACATTTTTATTATTGTATACAATTTTGCTTTATGTTATAAATTGTATTATCATGTTTTATTACAAGTTTAATTTTATGTTCGAAATGTTCTTAAATGCATATTTGTAGAAGGTTTTTACAGGTTCAAAATGTTCTTCTTTATTAAGCATTCCTGTGTAAGATTGTTTCAATGAGCAAAAAAAAACAACTAAAGGATGAATTTGTGAGGAAAATTAATTAGACATGCTGGTGCAATTTTAATGTTATTTTTAGCGTTCTTTCTTTTTTGACATTTATGTTTGTCAAATAAAATAAAAAGTTTCAGTTACTTTACGTTTTTAAATTATAGCCTATAAAAAAGATTGCAAACAGAAACTGTAAACATGTGTTTCAGTCATGTCAGTGTGAGAAGTATGTTTTTTCAATAGAGCTCTGTATTGCTAATGGAAAACACTCAGAATAAAGTGAGATGATCTGCTGATCCTGAATGGCTTGTTTAATGAGTGTTTATAGTCTGAGGCTCATCAATATTATCAGCTGCTGAAAATCCTCTTTATTTCATGTCAATAGATCCTGTTTTCATCTTATTCATTATGCAGATCTCCTGTAAATTGCCAGTTAAAGTTAATTTCATCTGTGTTAGACTTTTTTTAATATAAACCAACACAAAACTAAACTCCAGTGAACACCAATTCAAACTCAAATGGAAGGAATTATGGAAACACAGATTTTTATTGGTTACATAACTGTACTTATATTTATTCGTTTTACTTCCACTTTATTAAAAATCCTCTTTATTTCATGTCAATAGATCCTGTTTTCACCTCATTCATTCATTATGCTGATGACTTCAGATCTGTTAATTGCCACATTAAGCTCATTTTATTGGTGTCAACGAATTTAAGCAAATGACACTAACAGCTATTGTGACATTACAAGATATAACTATCATAACTGCATTTATTTCATTAGTCTGTGATAAACCATGTTTCATATAACACACAAAACTAAAACAATAAACAAAAATAGTTAGTTAATTGGCAATTTATTTGTACCTTGCACATTTGTAAAATTAAATTTTCTGTTTATTCTTTTTAATCTTACATTGTTTATATTCAGTATCTTTTAAATGTGAGTTTATTTTATATATTAATTTTAGTGCTGGCCAAATAATTAATTGCGCTTAATCACATCCTCAATAAAAGTATATTTGTACATAATATATGTTTGTACTGTGTTTATTTATTATATATGTATAAATACACACACATGCATGTATATATTTAAGAAAAATATGTTATGTTTATATATTAAATATATTTATATATAATATAAATTATATGAATATAAATATATAAGTAAATATTTTCATAATATATACTGTATGTATTTGTCTTTGGATGTGATTAATCGCGATAAATCGTTGCCCAGCACTAATTAATTTGCCTATAAATGAATTATCTCTATATTATATATAGAGATAGAATTTGTGAGTTACTAAAAACATTTTAATTTACATAGATAAACATAAATCATTAAAATGTGTGAATTAGTGCAGAAACAAACTCACTAACTGATTTACCTTTCATTTTGGCAGATCTGCTCCTCCTTCAGTGAAGCTCCTCCCACAACAATCACACCTTCAGTGAAGCTCCTCCCACAACAATCACACCTTCATTGAAGCTCCTCCCACAACAATCACACCTTCAGTGAAGCTCCTCCCACTGCTGTTCAGCAATAAATGCTGGAATATTCCCATCAGTCTACAAGTGAAGACGAGCATCAGAGCATCAGGAAGAAGTGAAATCTGCAGAGACAGAGTTTATTGAAGGACAGAGAGAACATGAGAGATCCAGAACCCTGCAGAATGAAACACACTGAAGAACAAACAGGTTGGTGTTTATTCTTGATGCTTTAGTAATGAGACTGAAGAACATTTAAAGTTATCAACAGTTCATCAGATTTGGTGTTTATAGTAGAAAAATATTTTGAATTTTAAATTTTTTTAATAAATAATATAGGGGAGACTTTCTATCTCCAGGTTACAAAATAGGGACTGAAACTCAAATGTGGAAATGATGTCACTTCCTGGGTGCTGCCATAAAAAAAAAAAAAAAAAATGATTTTGTTTTAAAAAGGAAAAAAAAAAAAAAATGAAAATTGTGCTGTAACAGTGTTGAGTGAAACAATATTGGTCAGTTAATTAGTGTAAAATAGTTATTACTTATATATGTTTTTATTACAGTATATTAATGCTAATATTATGTTTATAATATAGTATTATAATTGTGGAGTTGATCAAGTATTGAATAGCTCTCACTACAGAAACATTGGATTAGTGTCTGTATTTTTTTAATATAAATTATTGTATCTTATATTGTAAAAATGTAACAAAATGATTATAATTTGGTGTAGCTGTTGTCTGCTTTCTATGGTGGCCGAGAGAGCTCAGTGCGCTGCAATAGAAAAAACACCTGCACATTAAGAAAACAACTTCATCAATTTGACAACACGCACGCTGCAAATAATCACAACACAACCAAATAAAGAAACACTGCAAATAAAATTCTTTATTTGATTGTGTTGAGAGCATTCACAGCACCTGCTGTTAAACTGATGAAGATGTTTTTTTATTTGCTGGTAATTTTTCTGTTTGCATGTGTTTTCTGAAGTTGCAGCGTGTTGAGCTCTCTTGGCCACTGTAGCTTTCACTTCACATTTCTCAATTTTTTTAATGATTTAATTATATTGTAACCTTTTTAACTTTAATTTCAGGTCTAATGGAGGAGAAAAAACATAATGTCAAAACTAGAGGAAAAACTCACTCACAGACTGAAATTATTTCTTTACTGAAAAGAAGAGACAAGAAATCTTTCACCTGCACTCAGTGTGGAAAGAGTTTGACAAGCAAACAGAGTCTCAAACTTCACATGAACATCCACACTGGAGAGAAACCATTCACATGTGATCAGTGTGAGAAGAGTTTCACACGATCAACAACCCTTAAGGTTCACATGATCATCCACACTGGAGAGAAACTGCATGAATGTGATCAATGTGGAAAAACATTTTCATGGGCTTCAGGCTTGAATAGACACCTGAAAGTTCATTCAAAGGAGAAACCACATTCATGTTCTTTCTGTGGAAAGAGTTTTTCACATCTGCAAAGTTTAAAACTACATCAGAAGATACACACTGGTGTCAGAGATTATATGTGCTTTGTGTGTGAGAAGACTTTTATTAGAGCTGAACATTTGAAACAGCACCAGATGATCCACACTGGAGAGAAACCTTACAAGTGTTCACACTGCGACAAGAGATTCATTCTGTCAGAAAACCTGAAAACACATGAGAGGATTCACACTGGAGAGAAACCATATCACTGCACTGCATGCGGGAAGAGTTTCGCTCATTCGTCTAATCTACGGAGACATAAAATAAACACAATAAGTAGTTTATCTTCAGGTCCACTGCTTTCAAGTGCTACACCGCATCTCTTCCATATTAATCTGTCATAAGAAATATCATCTAAATTAGTCATAGTGAATCTTCAAGACCAGCAGAGTTTCATCTGTGAGATTCAGATCAACTCAAAGAGAGAATTCCTCCCCTAAGAACAATATCTAAAGTTTTATTCTTGTATATAATTTTGCTTTATGATATAAATTATATTATTATGCTTTATTACGAGTTTCATTTTATGTTCAAAATGTTCTTCTGAAGCATATTTGTAGAAGCTTTTTACAGGTTCACAATATTCTTCTTCAATAAGCTGATATATTTTTTATACCATCTTCACTGCTGTTTTTAAAACAACTAGTTATTCTTCCGCTTATGGTGTTTTACAAAAATGCAGGTGTAAGATATTCTGTCATGTAGGTTTGCATCTGATCCATCTTCACTTTTGTTCACTTGTTGAGATTCTTTGTTATCTTGTTAGTCAATAAAGAGAGAGAGATCTGTCTCATTCGCTTCCACTTTTACTTTATATTTGCTTCAAGTATTAAACTCTTATTGTTCATTTTTGTTGTCTGTTGATTTTTCTTGCATCACAAATGAATAATTTCATAAATGTAGTTACATATAAAAGCATCTAAAAATTTAATATTAATTGCTTTTTTGGGGCTTATATTTGCTTCAGGCATTACATTTGTATTGTCCATTATTGTTTTCAATTGATTTTTCTTGCATCGCTAATGAATAATTTAATAATTTTAATTACATCTAAAAGCCATGAAATATTAATTGCTTTTTGGGGCTTTGCATAATTAACTTTCTCCTAAAGCTTTTAAATGCTTAATAAACTGCATTTCATAGCACACCTGACTGTCTGTCGGTCTACATCAGTCACTGTTTTAACATTATTTTTGTTTGATACGTTGATTTATAGATATTTTGCTGTTTTAAACAGAATTGCGGTTTTGATCATCTAAACGTTGGTTCGCCTCGCGGTGATAACGTCATCATTGTAAAGAAGGTCTTGTTTCTCTTCACATACAAAACAGTAAGAGGGAACTGTTTTGTTGTTGTGAATGTAGTTATTGTAAAATCAAATTATATTTAGATTAATATGGGCAAATAAATCAAGATGTCAGTGTCTTTATATTAGTATTTTTTCTGTATCACTTGAAAAGTATTTGTCATATTAAAACGATGTTGGTAACACTTTACAATAGGATGACACTAATATGCATTAATTCATGCTTAACAAATGCACAGATAATCGAGTTAATGTATAACTAATGAAGAACTAAACCATTTATTAACAATTACTACATCAGCAACAAATGAACATTCTATATGATTCATAGATTAAGTAATCAATAAATTGTTATTAGTTAAATGTGTCAAAGTATTAATTCCCCAATAACAAATTATATTAACTAATAGTGTAAATTCATGTGTTAATTACCACAATGGGTTCAAGCATGCATTTCAACTTCCAGTTGTCTGCTTTAATTAATCATTAGCTAATGATTTGCAAAGGTATCATTATGGTGTGACTTTACTTGTTGAGGCACATGACTAATTCAAAATCTATAACCACAATGACATATTACTTAACAATTAGTTAATAGTTCTGTGCCTCAACAAGTAAAGTCATAACATAATGATACATTTGCAAATCATTAGCAAATGATTAATTAAAGCAGACAACTGGAAGTTTAAAGGCATGGCTTCAACCCAATGTAACATATGAAGTTATTAGGTGCCGAATTTGTTGAATAAAGTTGTTATTTTTATTTTCTTCACGTACAAAAAGACCTCATGAGAACATGTATGAATAACAGTATGCAGTGTTTAATTAATACACAGTAATTGTTTTGCATTTTTCAGGATTTAAACACTTTGGCACAACATCTGGATGACAGTTACAGACCTCTTCATTCATATTAATCTTTATCTCTTTTATGTACTTTACTTTTATGTATTAATTTCTTAATATAATGACAATATTCATTTACTTTTTTCATATCTTAGCAATGGTTATTGATGAAAACTATAACAGTAATATGTATTGTTGCATGAATAATAAACAACTGATAAAAATATTATCAATAATTAATCATTATTTTATTGTCCATTTTTATTGTCTGCTGATTCTTCTTGCATCAAGATGAATTAATAATTTCATCATTATCTAATACACCTACAACCCATGAAATATTATGTTTGCTTTTTGTGCTTTTCACATTTCTCAATAAAGCTTTTAAATGCCTAATAAACTATATTTCACCCCACACCTGACTGTCTTTTTGACAGAGCTTTGCTGCTTCAGTGTGGAGGTGAGCAGTTCACGGCTTCATGCTATTCCATATAATATAAAATACACATTACACAGTTTGATTCATCAACGTTTTAAGGTGTGTTTTTTATTATCTGGCACTGTTTGTGTATCTGCTAACTAAAACACTTTAAAAAAGAAGGTTTTGTGGTGTGTTTTTCTTTACATAAGAATTGGTAAGATGTTAAGTAGGAATGTTTTTAACGTAGTAATACAAATCTACTATATTCACAAATCACAATGTTTGACAAAGGGTTTCTACCAGCAAACAAAGTGAGATGATCTGCTGCTGATCCTGAATGGCTTGTTTAATGAGTGTTTATAGTCTGAGGCTCATCAATATTATCAGCTGCTGAAAATCCTCTTTATTTCATGTCAATAGATGCTGTTTTCACCTCATTCATTATGCTGATGACTTCAGATCTGTTAATTGCCACATTAAGCTCATTTTATTGTTGTCAACAAGCTTAAGCAAAGGACACAATCACTTATAATGACATTATAGGTAAGCATCATAACGACATTTAATTAATCTGTAATAAACCATGCTTTAAACACAAAACTAAAACACAATAAACAAATACAATTTGTTAAGTCAAACTCCTCTGGTAAGTTAATTGTTTCTTGCAAATTTGTAAATTTATTTTCATGTTTTTTCTTACATTGTTTATATTTTGTATCTTTTAAATGCTATAGTTCTTACTTTTTACTATATTATGTTGTCTATACAACACTATCTCAGGGCAATTCGTACATATTTTACGAGGTGGCTAATTCGTACGAATTTGTACGACCTCACTCGTACGATTTGTCTAAACCCCAGTGACGGGTAGGTTTAGGGGCGGGGTTAGGTGTAGGTCATTCCTACAAATTCATATGAATTGGCAACTCGTAAAATACGTACGATTTAGCAAAAATCGTATGAATTTGTACGAGTGAGGTCGTACGAATTCGTACGAATAGCCACCTCGTAAAATCTGTACGAATTGCCGTGAGATCGGGTCTATACGTTAATGAGAAGTAAGACAAAATGTAGGAATAAAATATGTGGATGAGATATTTTAGAAATGAAAAGAGAATTTGTGATTATAAAACACTGCAATTAATTTACTTAAAATAGATATTTGAAAAAAATAATTTTAAAGCTAGATCTTAAACAGTGGATCGTTTATCATTGTTATATATCGCCATATTGCCCAGTAAAACTGCTTAGTTTAAATAATTAAACCATTATAGAGGTAACAGAACTTACTAGAAGCTGCTTTGAAACGAGGTGTATTGTGGATGCTATGCAAATAAATACCTTGACTTTAATGAACCAAGTTGAAGATTCCTTACTATTAGAGATGCCGAACAATGATGCAAGCGATCAAAAAAATGAATGAATGAAACTTAATCCGTACAAAACAAGTGGCCAGGTATCAAAGAGCTACCACAGATAATACTTCCATATATGATTCTCTTTTATTTGTAGTGTGAGGGCTTACAGTTTAATGCAAAAGATCTACAGAGATACATTATTAAGCCATATCTTATTTGAGTTGTTACCGAGCTTCAGTTTAACTCTCATCCGAGTTCCATAGTGAATGTAGATATTTTTTAGGCTATAAATTAAGATCGCCTTGGAATGATTAAAGAAGTACAATCTGTCTAGTGGAACTATGGGCAAATTCTATAGGACAATGTTTGAATCAGTCTTGTGTTCTTCATTTACTGTTTGGCACAGCTCTGCTATTCGAGGGATAAGTTTAGGCTTCAGAGAGCAGTGAGAATGGCAGAACGCATTATTGGGACTGATCCGTTAAGAAACGGGCTCAGAGGATTGTCCATGATTCTTTACATCCTGCATTTAATCTTTTCAGGCTTTTACCTTCTGGAAGGCGTTATAGTCTGGTTAAAACAAGAACTACCAGATTTCAGAATAGCTTTTTTTCCAGGAGCCTATCCATAAAAGTTCTAAATTCTACTATGTAACTTTGTAATATTGTAATTTTGTAATGATGTCATTTTTTTTTATTATTATTTATTTTGTTTGTGTGTGTGTGTGTGTGTGAGTGACGCCTTATACTGGAAGTAAATTCCTTGTATGTTATGCATACCGGTCAATAAATGCTGAATTGAATTGAATTCTTCCCAAGTGAGTCCCGTACAGTGCTGACGAACAAAGCACATCAGCGCACTCTCGCTCGTTCTTCCGGGAGAAGTGCCCATATAAGGAGTTCCACCCTTCATTAAGTCATGAAAAACCATGCTAAAAAAAAAACTTTCCGAAACTTGTACAAACCCGGAAGGAGTGTATTTGTTACAGAAATACGTCCAAATCATTTTTTGAATCTCTGGCCATGTTTAGCATGAGAATCTAACTCTTTAACAGAGTACATTTTATGCAAATGGAGTAAATGTTATATTCTTTAGTCATGGAAACAGGAATATTATACTATTGTTGCACAATTAAAAAAATAAAATAAATTAAAGCATCATAAATAAATCATCATTTAAAAAATAAAGTTAAACAAGATTGTAGAAATTCAGAAAAAAATGGTCAGGCTCTATATATCATGCACCATGATTAGTCTAGCATACATGTTTTATTCATTTAACCTTTATTATTGAATTACACCAGACAATTTTGTTGAAAAGCATTATTATTATCAAGAACAATTTATTTAGAGTGTGCAAAAGATAATGTTACATTTCATGTAATAAAGTAATAGTTGTTATACTATAATTATAAAGTACATCCATTTTTGAGGAGGCTGTTCTGGAGCTCAGAGATGCCGATGTATCGCTCCCTGTGTTCTGGAGTTAAGCTTTCCTCTCTTGTGGGCCAGTATTCAACCCAGGTATGCTCTCCAAAAATATACTGCAGACTAAAAACAACAGAAAACACACTATGCAAAACATATGAATCCATTTATGTCTAAATAAGCATTAAAAACAAACATCACATTTTTAGACATTGAGCTGTTTTACCCAAGATTGTTTTGGTTTTTGTCAGTCTATCAAATGCCTCCTACAGCAATTCTATGTGAATGTCACACTATATGAGGAAAACTGACAGAGCTCTAGATAATACGACACACTTGTTTCTATGATGTTGCATCCTAAAGTCTGTTTCACACTGAGCGCGATGTGAAAAAGCGAGGCGAATCGCCAACGAACGGTGCAATGATTGATTGCCTTCTGCTAATTCAGACCTGCACGCTAGGTGGCGCTGACCAGCAATGCATTTCTCCTCATTTTCTTGTATATGGCTTTAACATCGTCCGCTTAATGTTTTGGCTCAAAAACCCACTTTAACTCATCGAGTGCTTGCAATAACTTCCCATTGTGATCTAAAGTGGATTTTGATTCCATAATAAGCAGACATGCACTCTCTATATGTCTTATGATTGACTGAATGCTACACCTGCTTATCATTTCTCATAAACATATTTTATTGTAATAGAAATACGATGAGCTGCATAAAAAAAACACATACAGAAAATTTATCCTCGTAATCAGTTGCATAATCAGGTTACAGACAAAAAAAAGCAGGAAAATTTGACCACACCCCCAAGCTACCCCCCTGCACTTATTTAAAAAAATATTTTATTACATTAAAATATGTCTCTTATATTGTACTAATACATACTATTGTCCTATAAAAATAAAAATCTGCATTTAATAATCATGATAATAATTAATAATATAATATAATAAAAGTATTACTAGAATTATTATTAAAGTACTTTCCAAAAGTTTGGCGAACATTACAATTATTAACGGTTTTGAAATAAATCTCTTCTGCTCACCAAGGTTGCATTTATTTGATCAAAAATAAAACAAAAAATCAATATTGTGAAATATTATTACAAATTTACAAAAAAAAAAAAGGTTTCTATTTTAATATATTACAAAATGTAATGTTATTCCTGTGATGCAAATCAGAATTTTCTGCATTTTTACTCCAGTGTTCAGTGTCACATGATCTTTCAGAAATCATTACAATTTGATTTGATGCTCAAGAAACATTTCTGATTATCAATGTTGAAAACAGTTGTGCTGCTTCATATTTTGTGTGGAAATGGTGATAGATTTTATTTTTCAGGATTCTTTGATTAAAAAGAAAGTTCAATGAACAACATTTATTTGCATTTATCAAAAAAATGTATTGTTAAAGCATTTATTAAATACATATTTTATAACATTTTAAATGCCATCACTTTTTATCACTTCAATGTATGATGAATACAACTATTAATTTCTCTCTCTCTAAATTTTACCACAAATATTTGAGTGGTATCATTGTTTCCATAAAAATGTTAAGCAGCAAAAACAGTTTTAAGCATTGATAACAATAAATAGTAAGTGTTTCTTAAGCAGCAAATCAGCATATTAGAATGATTTCTGAAGAATCATGTGACAGCAAAACTTTTCTTTGTAAACAACAACAGATTTATAAACGATTCTAATGACGAATGTTGCGTTCCCAAATGCAAATGGCTGTGGCTGTAACGCAGCTAGCATTTACTGTGAATCGACACTGAAAACACAGGTTACAGCAGACATGTAGCGCGACAGGCTATAGCCTATATTTATATAATTACATCACAACCATTGCAAATTTCATGAGTGTACTGAGCAATCTCAAATTCTCACCACCATTCATAAAAAGTATCCGGGCGAGTAACACGCCTCAGCGCTGATTCTACTCATATTTAGCACTTTGAACCATTTGAACGCTTTTAACTGTCCTGCAGATGAGCCCCAAGCTCGTGCAGCGCTCTCAGAACCATTCTGTCCATGATGTTTTAGAAAACAATCTTTTGCAGTTTATTCGGTTCATTGCTTAAGGCCATTTCGCGAGTTCAATCATCATGCAAATAACCAGCATCACCCTGACCACCCCCCTCCATTTTTTTTATTACTGATCTGCATGATTCACGTGGTCATGATTTTAGGCCGGATTAATTCGTTAATTAATTTCATGTTTAGAATTTTTTTTTCTCTCAATATGATCACATGATTGACAGATCTGGAGTGAACGCGATCTGACTCATAACACTCACGCACATGGAAGAAAACAGTGCTCTTCAGATCACAAAATTCAGTGGAAAATGAATAGAAATTATATTCCGTATAAAGAACATGTGATAATAAATCTGTTCTCAGATACGAATGATAACAAGAACTCAGCATCCACTCTCTTCTCTCTTCCGGGACACTCTTCTTCGGTGTTTGTTTAGGCCCCGATCAGACAGAACACGTTTTTTTTCGGTGAGAGGCCCCTTTTTTAAATTGTTTTCTATTGGCAGTGAGTGTTATGCGCGCTGTTTATGCGCCCCGGGCACCTCGTGTTTTAGTCGCCTACTGCACCTCGCATTTTTGTAAGAGCGTTCTGAGCGCCTGAAGTTGAAAAAAAATTTACTCTGAGCAGAAAAGTGCCTGACTTTTCTGCTCAGAAAAGTCCTACTACATACATTTCTACCTACATACTACATACTACCTACCTACATTTCACTACTGATTATACCCTGTATGATTGTGTATGTGATAAATAATATAGAACCTTGAACCTTGGACTTCATTCGCGTTTTTTTCCATTGTCCAATCGAATGAAAGGAGACGAAAGTGCTTACGAAAGTTTACAGTTGCTTGGAACGTCCGGAGACTGCAATGATGGAGAACAAAGTTGTGGTGGGTGTCGTTGGTTACCCGGAGCTGTATTTTTTTACGTTTCTGCTAATATAACAGTTTACTTAACAGCAAACCAAAGATTTTAAAGCTCTCATGCTATAATCCTTGATTAGACTGACAGGACAGCTGAGTCGGTGGTTGCCCAGCAACATAAAACAAAATGCAGCACACTGCTCTTTTCCAAATGTAAAAATTTTTTTTTTAAAAAAAAATCAACCAAAAAAGGCAGTGGCAAACTTGAAAAACGCGTTCTGTCTGGTTTTCGAAATAGCGCCACCACTTTCTCGCCCTGCAACAGCAGCTGCTCCGGGCAAGTGATCTAAGTTCAAATCTAATTGGATGGCTTGCGAATCAATGGGGGGAAAAATCGATACACAGAACCTCGCTTTTTCACACCACGAATGATCGATTCAAAAGAGTCATTGTGCCGAATTTTCGTGTTCAATGTGAAAAGGCCTTAAATTTACAAGGTTGTGGGTCCTTCCGAACAAAAGCAGAATCCTGTAGGAAGCACTAACACCTACCTTCCGCCTTGGTCTGGCAAGTCATCTGATTTGCCCATGATGAGGTACGACTTGCCTTTTACCAATCCTAAATGTTCTCTACAACCGGGACGAGCAAAAAATTGCCTCACTTTCCCCTCAGCTTCCTCATCAGTGCCTATAGGACAGAACAGGAGACAATTTTACCGGGACGTCCCAAATGCCAGCCACATTGCTCTCTCCATAATCAGGCTCCACAGTACCGATCTGATTTGTTACTTCCATACACTCAGTCAAGCTCATTTAGATCTGCTGATTCTGGTTTACTGCAAGTTCCCCGGACAAGACTCAAAAACAGAGGTGATCTTGCTTTTTCTGTTGTCGACCCTAAGTTATGGGGTAGCCTCCCGGTTCAAATCAGAACTGCCTCAACTTTATTTATTTTTAAGTCTACTCTTAAAACTTATTTTGTCTCCTTGGCATTCAATATTTATTGACTTGCTGCGCAATGATTTTCTGTTTTGATGAACCTCCCCCATTTTACAGTTTGTGTTTTATTGTTTACCTGTTTTCTTTTGCATAATGTGTGCAGCACTTTGGTTGTTTTAAAATGTGCTACATAAATAAACATTGCTTTGTATTGTATTGTATTTTAAGAGAGTAATAAAAACACATAATTCATTATACTTAGATGGACATAAGTGAATAATAAACCGTACCTTCTTTCAGCACCTGCTCCACCTTCATGTCATAGATGTCAGAGTCTTGTTTCAGATTCATCTCCTCCACTGTGGCTTTATAAACTGTCAAACAGTCGTGTTATATTGGTGTTATAAACTTTATAAACTGTTGAACATAATGTGTTCTATTGTTATCTGTATCAGAGCTGTGAGACTGGATCTCAATGGCTGAGGAAGGAGAACATGTGTTTACCATAATCCATGCCAAATTCACAGGCTTTAATAAAACGCTCCTCTTCTCTGACCCGATTCTTCTTCTGGAAACTGCAGTTTTCTGTGTCATGAGATGTAGATTTTTTTTGTTGATATTTACACACATTCATAACAGACCAACAAAAAATTTTCCTCCATTCATAAAAAGTAAATAAATTAAATAAAGTGAAGTAGAACATCATTTAAACTGTTTAACAATATTAGTTGCCTCTTATGACAAATTACGAATGGCTTTGGGTAAAAATGTCTGGTGAATGAGTATAATTGTAATACCTTCTGCACAGTAGCACAAATCTCCTTTACACAGTTTGTATAGAGCGCCATCTGTCCTTTCAGGGTGGTAGAACTTTGTACAGCGTGCATCTAAAAACACATGCGTTTAATTAAAGATGACTACAACACCTTCTAGCACTGTGAAACCTTTCCAGAAAATCCCAAACGCAGCAGCATGTCTTACACACCTTCAGCCTTAAACCAGAGCATTTGACATAGGGGTCAACTGATATGTGATTTTCAGGGCCGATGATTATTACAGACCAAGTAGACCGCTAACCGATATTTTGAACCGATATATATGTCTGGTGTAAAATGAAAATTTATGTAAAAATTAAGAATAACAAGGGCTCTGACAAAAACTGCCTTCCCTGGTGTTGGTTGCACTTCTTACTCTTGTCTTTCTCCATGCATCCATCTACAATAAGGGTAATATAAGAGAGAGTTAAAAGTGGGGCCACTGTAGGGCTGCTCGATATATTGCATGCAATTGTCATGTGCATTTCTTCAGTAAAGCCGGTTCTGTGATTAGTATTAAATCTCCATCACATGCTTTCCAACCCAGTAGATGGAGCGGAAGTTAATACACAGAGCCATAGTTCACTGACAAGCTATGCAATTCATGCTCATAATCACAGATGAATCGCCTTCGATAATGAACGTGATATTGCGTAGCTTGTCAGTGAACTACAGCTCTGTGTATTAAATGCCGCTCCATCTGAAAGCAGGTGATGGAGATTTACTGCTAATCACAGAACCGGCTTTACTGACGAGATGCACATGACAATCGCATGGAATATATCGTGCAGCCCTAGGCCACTGTATGTTTCATGATTAAGCCTATGAATACTGTACTACAGCTAAACAGCTTGGGGAAAAGTAAGTATTTGGCTTCAATAATTTACATGTTAGAAATGTATGTGTAATAGAATAACCTCTCATAATTCTTCATTAATTATTTTCTGATGATTTTCTCTTTTCAATTCATCATCTAATGCACATCAATTGATTAACTTAAAAAGCACAATTATATAATAAGTGTAAATAATTTAATTGTCTTCATAGCTCCATTGTAGAAGTTGTTAAGAAGACCACAACTATTTTAATGAAACTATAACACTAATAGCCTGTTATAGGCACATTTGGTTCAATAGCCTATTGAATTGTCACAATTTCTGTCATCTTAATTTTGGCCTATGTGACAGTAATTTCCATTAGTTGTTACAGTGCAGTGCAAATGAAGGCATACAACATTAATTTCACTTATCTTTTAATCAAATGAGAGTTAAACTATTTTTTGGCAAACAAATGGTTTTACTATTAAAATTAAAACATGGAAGAAATAGCGTATTGTGTGATTATTCTTTTAAACAAAAGTTGTAACGGTCAAATGTACGGTCAAAGTAACTCTCAGAGCAGTTCTGGGGATGCTGTTCATGTATTTATGTCCTCATTTAGTGAGACGGCAGATGCTGAAAACACCGCGAGCGTCGCGCACTTCAGTATGTGTGTGTGTGTGTGTGTAGTAAAAACCGCGCGTCTGTGCCATTCACATATACAGATACATGCAGAAAATGCAGAATTCATATTTAAATAGTCTTTTTGCGGCTTAATGTTTACAGATTTTCCAGTCAATTTAAGTGTACTGACCATAGACTGTATAAAAACATGGACATAGTGCCCGTGACGTCACCCGTTGGTTTCTGAAGAGCATTTTTGAAGCCTAAAGTGGGCGGAGCCGACCGCTGCCATCTTGGCAAGCGCGTCACCACGCGTCACTCCTGGATAATCGAAAATGGGCAAAAAGGTGGGACGTGGGTGGAGCTGGTTGCTGAAACCATGCCCGCCTAGCTCGCCAGTGGTGACAGCAGCCGCAATCTGCCTGTCACTCAACTGGCCACGCTCTTAATTATGCAGAACTTTAAGGCTCAATATAATTTAAACAGATGAGTTCTAAAAAAATTAACTCCCTCACAGTTGTCATGCAGGGCAAAATTAGCAATATAGATCAAAATCATTTTTTGCACCAGGCTGTAAACATGTTTTTTTCTGCTGTAAAGTTGGGCATTTTAACATGGGGAGTCTATGGGATTGACTCCCTTTTGCAGCCAGCCTCCAGCGGCCAGTCGATGAATTGCAGTTTTAGTCACTTCCGTGTTGGCTTCACGAGAGAGAGCGGGAGGTTGCCGCTTGGTACTGACCTACTTTTGATTAATTCATCCAAACTTTGACAAATTCCGTGACTCCGCGTTATACAGTAAATTCCATATGACTGGATTCCGCGATTCCGTCCGTATTTTCCCCATCGCGGGAACCATAAATAGATAATATTGAGGTGTTTTGCAACTTCAGTGTAGTGGATTGTGATTTATTGCAACTTGAGCAACGTCTGCTGCTGCCTTTGAGAGACAACTGATGCATGATCACTGAACCAAGCAGCTCCAGTTAGCAAGCGCTTTCGGTGTGAGAGTGCCTTTAGTCTTCCACGTTGATTGGTCGGACTCGTGACTCCCAACAAATCAGATGCGCGGTGGGCGGAGACTGCTCTAGCCCACAGAGTGGTGAGCTCTGACAGGCTGCATCAGAGCCAAATAGCGCGTTTCAAAATTAAATTATTTTATCGGCACATCGGTTTTGAAAACGACCGATACCGATAATCATAAAAATGCTTAAAGTGCCCCTATTATGCCATTTTTAAGGTTGCTAATATTGTTTTATGAGTGTCCTAAAATAGGTTTACATGCATCCAAGGTCAAAAAACACTTTAGTTTTCTCAAAAAATAGTTTTAATTTTACCTAATTTCTAAATTATTCCTAAACGACTCGTGCGAAGCAGTTCGAAGATTCAGTCTCTCTAAACCCCTCCTTTCCGTGAGCACTCGCTGCTGTGATTGGTCAAATGGCGCAGTCCTTTGTGATTGGTCTACAGCGTACAGCGCGAATGACAGCCCATGGGCGGACATTATGCAAATGTGTTACTTCGTGATGTACAGCCATAACAGAATAAGATTCGAATTCCTAACGACTCATTTAGGTGATTGCGAGCCGACTCTTTTTTTTAATAGACAATAACTTTATTTATCGTGCACTGTCGGCTTCACAACTTCACAACTTTGCAGAAAGTTTATGTTCACATACTGCTACATGACACACTGCATTAAAGGTAATATTCGAAAAGGCATAATAGGGGCACTTTAATATCGGCGCCGATAATCGGTCGACCCCTAATTTGACTGACCAACGTTTTGCACTTTAAAAACAACATGCTCTCGTGTTGTAGAAATCTGTTATAGCAGAGAAACTTGTACTGATTTATTCCTTGCACTCCTTACTTTAGTGTATTTGTTTCATCTGTAAATCACTTTGGCTAAATTATATATTTTAAGTGTACATGTCAGAAGATGGGCAGTTGTGTGTGCTGCTCACCTGGTGAGTAATATTCATATATTGTGACTGCAGCAGGTTGTAGCAGACCCAAATTATACAGCTTGTGCATTCTGAAGGAAATTGTTTGTGGATCTTTACGCAAAACCTAACAATACAGAAACCAAAGCAAAATTATGATTTGGATGTCATCTTACACTGGAAATAATAATAATAATAAATCAAATAAAACATAAATCTGTAGTTGCATTTACACTGGAAAGACAGTTTTGTGTGTTGCATAGCTGACAGAAAACTAAATGTAAATTTGTTACAGCCATAGGCTATATATTACATATGTACTTTCTCTAGTGCTTAGAATATTCTGGATATTAATAAAGCACTTCGTTAGCCAATCAGAATCAAGAATTCAACAATATTTAACATAAATAGCACAATAGCACATGGTTTCCTGGTCAAAAGAAAATGAGATTAAATCTGTTTACAAAATCATCAGACAACACAGTTTGCTGACATACTTTTTCTAAGTAGAAGATGAGGGATCCTCGCTCTGACAGCACTTTATTTTTTCATATTTCTGAATGTATCTCTCCTTCCCTGAAGACAACTAAATGCAAGAACATAAGAAAAGAAAACAATACATGAGGGATCCTCGCTCTGACAGCACTTTATTAGATTCATCTTTCTAAATATGGTGTGTGAATGTATGGTGACTCTCCTTCCCTGAAGACAACTAAATGCAAGAACATAAGAAAAGAAAACAATACATGACATGATCAAAATGCTTAATGTCCTGTCTGCAGATGTGTATTAGATTCATCTTGTTCTAAATACAGAGGTGAGGCATCAGTTTATCATCACAATACCTCTTTAAGATCATTTTCATCAACATCAAATCCAGTCGGTAAGCCAATGTCCAGAATAGTCATGGTGGAATCAGTTTTATCACTTTTGTAGCTGAGAAGATAGAGATCAAGAGCAGATTTTATTAACTGGTTTTGTAGTTTGCTTCATCTACTCTGCATTTAAGGCTGTTTTCACACTAGAGCTTTTGGTGTGAACCCGAGTCCGTTTGACCTCAGAATTATTATATTGTAGTAACACAGAGCCACTCGTCTCTGAATAAACTGTCTTTGTAAAGTGAGTTGCATCTGTCTGCAAACGCCTAAAACTAAATGCTGATAAAACAAAATCAATCCCTCATAATCGTCTTTCTATTACTACTTCCCAAGGTTTGGAGATTGAGTTTACGTCTCAATATAAGTATCTCGGGATTTTAATTGATGACGCTCTCTCCTTTGGCCCTCCTGTTCAGCTACTGGTGAAAAGATGTGTGCTGTATGCTTGGGGTCTGCTTTGTCCATCCGTAGGCTAAAACACTGGCATGTTTTTATTTATAAATCTATCCTGGGTTTACTTCCTTCATACCTACATCTATAAAAAAAACATCTTGGTAGCTATAGCCTTCGGTCCCACAAATTTGTCTTATTGTCTGTTCCAGTGGTACGTACTGAATTGGGGAAAAAGGCATTTCAATTTGCTGATCCCTCTGCCTGGAATAATTTGCAAATTAAGTTGCAGCTTAGGGAGCTGGTTTCATTGGATGTTTGTTAAGTGATTTTAAACAATTTGGAGACTTAAACTTCAGGCTGTAGAGGTTTTGACTAGTTATGTACAGTGTTGGGCACGTTACTTTAAAAAAAGTAATTAGTTATAGTTACTAGTTACTTCTCACAAATAGTAACTGAGTTAGTAACTGAGTTACATCATTATAAAAGTAACTAATTACCAGGGAAAGTAACTATTGCGTTACTTTTTTTTTTTAAATGTTCAAATGTCAAATAACTTGGATGCCCCCAATATTAAATATGTTAAATGAATGAAATGGACACTAAATAGAATAAATTATTATTATAAAACATTGTACATTAATCTACACTATTTATCTACTGACACTTAGCATCAGTTAGTCAAGCATTATAATATGATATTATGATAATTTAGCATTATATGATGATAGAACTTTAGTAATTAGAATAACCAAGTATGAATTCATATTTGCCATGTTGACTGAACTTAGGACTGGTGGTGGTGCTTAATATATTGTTTGTCATTTAGTGTTTCTATAAAAAAGGGGGGAAAAAATTGATAAGATAACAAAACTACTACGAATTATACCACTAATAACAATATAAAACGCACTAAGGATAAAGGAGCTGCTGGGTTCATGAATATTAATCACTTTGTATGGGTTCGCTCGAATTGATTCGCTGAAATCAAAACAGGGATGATAATAGGTGAGCGCCGGCCAATGAGATTGTCGTTTGCGCATTAGCTCCGCCCACTAGCGGAGAACACGGCAGTTCTTAAAAGTTGAAGAATTCCAAAGGAACTCTTTGGAAGAAAACACAACAAAGAATATCGTTTACATGTAGCGCGTCAATTCTGCATGTTGTGAAAGACTCTCTCGCTCTGTATCTGTGTGTGTGTGTGTGTGTGTGTGTGTGTGTGAGACAAAGCTACGGCGAGCCGTGCGCTTCACACTACAGTTTACGGTACGTCAAATACAGCTACACTGCGCATCCATTCAGATGAACTGAAAAATAAAATGATAATAATATTATAATAAATTATAGTAACGCCACATTTTATTGTCAGTAACGGTAACGGCGTTGTAACGGGGAATTCGTTTGATTACTCGTTACTGAAAACAATAACGCCGTTAGTAACGCCGTTTATTTATAACGCCGTTATCCCCATCACTGGTTATGTAGTTATGTATCCTTTTTTCATTATACTAGTGCATCTCAAAAAATTTGAATATCGTGAAAAAGTTCTTTTTTTAACTTATTTCAAAAAGTGAAACGTTCATGTATTCTAGATTCATTACATGTAAAGTAAAACATGTTAAAAGTTTTTTGTTTTAATTTTGATGATTAGAGCTTACAGCTCATGAAAGTCAAAAATCCAGTATCTCAAAATATTAGAGTATTTCCTAAGATCAATCAAAACTATTGAGTCTTCACCTCATCTGGATTGTTGGATCGACTGTTTCTCATCTTTCTCTTGAAAATATCCCATAGATTCCATATGGGCTTCAGCAGTGGTGTAGTGGAGGGTATACAGGTATACGGCGTATACCCAGTTCTTTATCAGTTGGCATTCCATATAGCCACTTCTAAATCCCCTCTGATGCGCGTCCTGCACTAGGCCAAATCACGACAGTCCAGCATATGAGTAACTAATCCAATCGCATGTGAATAAATGCAAATATTCTCTAAAAACATCCAGTAAAGACAATAATGCGGTCAGGAACGAGACGTAAACACTCTCATGCAGTGTATGTTTCTTTTATTGATAGTTTTCACATGACGTCACACTCGTATAGGAACGCCCCCCTGGAGGGCAACACGAAGCTTTGCTCCACTGACCGCCAGCTATTTTTATGCAGTTTGCATCAAGTAATAATGTAGTAAAACGCATATATTAAAAGGCGAGATTCAGTGGACACCTTATTAATGATGTATATTTTGTACAGGCAAGAGGATGAAGCCAGAATATAAACGCAATGTTCAAAGTTTCACATTAAATGGCTTCCCATAGAAAACCATTAGAAGGAAAACACTGAACCATTAAGAGGACTGCGTTCATATTCCGGCCTCATCTGCTTGCCTGTGTAAACTATGCATCATTAATGTGGTGATTACTGAATTTAATCTTTTAATATTACTGTTTTAACTATATTAAGGCACTTTTAAGTGTTTTTACAACGTTTGTCGCACTGTTTATGATTGAAATATTGCCGCGGTTGCTTAATATGGATTGCAAATGGCCTAAACTTGCATTTTGTTCAGAAATGCATTTGTTTTATTCTTTTGAGAGGTGATCTAAATATTTGCGACTGGGAAACAGATGAAAAATTGACACGCTTGTGCTGCAATTCTATGGATGTTTTGTCTTTCAGGTCTTCGAGCCGGTCACGTGACCGAAAAATATCAATAGGCTACTCGAAGCCGGATGGCCGCTCGCGCAAAAAGTCGGCCTCATAGAAGTACTAACTTACGAGTCACGACGTGCAAGAATCCAGCTATTGCTGTAGCCAAAGCTAGCTAAGCTGAATAAAAAAGAATAGTGAAGACAGTAAACACATGATTGTGACAATATATGGTTTATGTGTGTTTTTCAAGTCATCTCCAGGTAATAAAAAAGCATCTGATTCTGAATAATGCAGTGCTAATTGATAGCATTTATTACACTTGGCAATAGATAGGCTACTAGGCTATTAAATATATATTCTGCCTTACTCTGTGATAAAAATGGGGAAAAAATGTAGTAGCCTATATAGGCTAAACAAATCATAAAATTGTCATTAGGAAAATACAGGAAAAATATGATAAATTATTGGTTATTGTCGTAGTGTATTTGATTTCTCAGCCAATTAAAAGCAAGAGGTAATAATTAATAAATAGTAATAAAACCTGTCAATTAGACAAAAAAGTTATTATATTTGATATTTCTGTCTCCCTCACTTCTGAACTGATTGAGAATCACGATGTTTTGTTTGTTTCAAATATAGATCACAATTCTCCCACAATTCTGAACAGACAACTAAACAAAATAGCATGTAGTTTACTAGAGGTTCTGATAAAATGTCAGTTGCAGCTGTCTATTTATATGTATTTATTTATTTATTTTAATTATTTATTGCAAAATCTGCACCTCTTCTGTGGATAATATTACTTTCATAATGATCCTTACTCAAGCACCAGAAGTTAAGTGACAGTGTGCAAATATTACAATAGTGAACTAAATATGCAAGACTAGTTTACATGTCACTGTTTGACACAGGTCGTTCATCCTTTGCCGGTGTTGTCCGGGCCTTTTAAAAAAAAATTGGGGGCATAAATTAAGAGTATAGCCACTTCTCCGGGCACCACTACACCACTGGGCTTCAGGTCAGGCATGTTGGCTGGCCAATCAAGCACAGTATTATCAGAAATTGAGACTCCAGACCTTGATTTCCAAATAAAATGCAAAATTTACTTTAATCTGAAAAGAGAACTTTGGACCACTGAGCAACAGTCCAGTTCTTTTTCTCCACAGCCCAGATAAGATGCTTCTGATATTGTTTCTGTTTCAGAAGTGGCTTGGTAGCCCTTTTCCTGAAGACATCTGAGCATGGTGACTCTTGATGCACTGACTCCAGCTTCAGTCCACTCCTTGTGAAGCTCTCCGAAGTGTTTGAATCGGCCTTGCTTGACAGTATTCTCAAGCTTGTGGTCATCCCTGTTGCTTGTGCACCATTTCCTACCCAATTTATTCCTTCCAGTCAACTTTGCATTTAATATGCTTTGATACAGCACTCTGTAAACAGCCACACCTTTCAGTAATGACCTTCTGTGACTTTCCCTCTTTGTGGAGGGTTTCAATGATTGTCTTCTGGACTATTGCCAACTCAGCAGTCTTCCCCATTATTGTGGTTCCAAAGAACAAGAGAATACCTGGAATTTATACTGTAGGGATGATCATTTAATGAAACTCAAATGTAAATTTTCTAATATTTTGAGATACTGGATTTTTGACTTTTATGAGCATCTAATCATCTATTCATCATTCTAATCATCAAAATTAAAACAAAAAAACTTTTGAAATGTTTTACTTTACATATAATAAATCTAGAATATATGAAAGTTTCACTTTTTGAAATAAGTTACAAAAAAAAACTTTTTCAGGATATTCTAATTTTTTGAGACGCATCTGTATATGTTATTTTTTTTTTTATTTGATTTAACTCATTTGTGTATGTATGGATGGATGTTAAATGTTAAACCCACGTGAGCTGTGTCACTGTCTTGACCAGGACGCTCATGTAAAAGAGATTTTAATCTCAATGTGCTTCTGTTGCTGGTAAAATAAAGGTTATAATTATAATAATAACAAGCTGCCACTAGTACTCACATTCATGATGCAAACACAGCTCCAATGCAGGAAAAGCAAACTCAGGCTCCGACCAAAAAAAAAAAGTGTGAAAACAGCTTAAATCATAAATTACAAATAAAATAGTTTATTGGCCAAATAATAAACTTATTAGGATTTGTGTACATACTAGAAATCCAAAGTAAGCATGTATGTTTCAATGGCTCCTTGTTTTGCTAAAAAATAAAACATGGTAGTAATTAAAATTAAAATAATAAAGTATTATGGAGGTTTTCTTTTAGCACTCAATGTATGGAAAGTGCCACAGAAAGGGCATGGACTCAATCTTACCTTCGTGTTCTTTCTTCATTTCAACAGTCATATCAAAGAATGTACAGTTAGACTTCTTCTCAAAAGGTCTGGCATAGTACAGCGTCAGAACCTGAAAACAGCAGCACGTCTCAGATCAGATGTTCAATCGCTTTAATCTTGCTGTTTATAAACGCTCATGAACACTCACGGAGAGAGTGGCTGTTCCAGATCCTCTAGCAGTTACATTGAAGTCCTTGTCTATCTCCACCTGTTGAGTGAATGCAGACGTGCGCAAGTCATCAGAATAATCAAATCCATGAAGTAATAGAGATCATTTAAAACATTTGATTGATCAAACACACTATTGACGTAGAGAAAAATTATGAATGACAAACAAAAAACCTCCCATATTTCTTCATTTAATATGATACCACAAAAACACACAACTGACATGAGCAGCAAACAATTTGAATCTAGTAGATGAGTTACTCCTTACCTTCTCTGACAAAGTAAAATGCATATTATCTATGTTAAAAGTCCATCTGACAGGTCTGGGTTTTCCTGCCATGGACAGCTCTACATCCAGATTGAGGTTTTGTCGGTCCTTCACCTGTGTGTGATACTCTGCCACGGCCTGGAACACCATGATGGTCGCCTAGAAAAGACAGAAAAACATTCTGTCATGCAGTGTCAGTCCTACACTTGTTCTGGGGCCTCATGTATAAAAATCTCTGTAGATTTCATCCTGAAAGTACAAACCCGATTCCAAAAAAGTTGGGACACTGTACAAATTGTGAATAAAAAAGGAATGCAATAATTTACAAATCTCATAAACTTATATTTTATTCACAATAGAATATAGATAACATATCAAATGTTGAAAGTGAGACATTTTGAAATGTCATGCCAAATATCGGCTCATTTTGGATTTCATGAGAGCTACACATTCCAAAAAAGTTGGGACAGGTAGCAATAAGAGGCCGGAAAAGTTAAATGTACATATAAGGAACAGCTGGAGGACCAATTTGCAACTTGGTTGGCAACCATCAATTGGCAACATGATTGGGTATAAAAAGAGCCTCTCAGAGTGGCAGTGTCTCTCAGAAGTCAAGATGGGAAGAGGATCACCAATTCCCCCAATGCTGCGGCGAAAAATAGTGGAGCAATATCAGAAAGGAATTTCTCAGAGAAAAATTGCAAAGAGTTTGAAGTTATCATCATCTACAGTGCATAATATCATCCAAAGATTCAGAGAATCTGGAACAATCTCTGTGCGTAAGGGTCAAGGCCGGAAAACCATACTGGATGCCCGTGATCTTCGGGCCCTTAGACGGCACTGCATCACATACAGGAATGCTACTGTAATGGAAATCACAACATGGGCTCAGGAATACTTCCAGAAAACATTGTCGGTGAACACAATCCACCGTGCCATTCGCCGTTGCCGGCTAAAACTCTATAGGTCAAAAAAGAAGCCATATCTAAACATGATCCAGAAGCGCAGGCGTTTTCTCTGGGCCAAGGCTCATTTAAAATGGACTGTGGCAAAGTGGAAAACTGTTCTGTGGTCAGACGAATCAAAATTTGAAGTTCTTTTCGGAAAACTGGGACGCCATGTCATCCGGACTAAAGAGGACAAGGACAACCCAAGTTGTTATCAGCGCTCAGTTCAGAAGCCTGCATCTCTGATGGTATGGGGTTGCATGAGTGCGTGTGGCATGGGCAGCTTACACATCTGGAAAGGCACCATCAATGCTGAAAGGTATATCCAAGTTCTAGAACAACATATGCTCCCATCCAGACGTTGTCTCTTTCAGGGAAGACCTTGCATTTTCCAACATGACAATGCCAGACCACATACTGCATCAATTACAACATCATGGCTGCGTAGAAGAAGGATCCGGGTACTGAAATGGCCAGCCTGCAGTCCAGATCTTTCACCCATAGAAAACATTTGGCGCATCATAAAGAGGAAGATGCGACAAAGAAGACCTAAGACAGTTGAGCAACTAGAAGCCTGTATTAGACAAGAATGGGACAACATTCCTATTCCTAAACTTGAGCAACTTGTCTCCTCAGTCCCCAGACGTTTGCAGACTGTTATAAAAAGAAGAGGGGATGCTACACAGTGGTAAACATGGCCTTGTCCCAACTTTTTTGAGATGTGTTGATGCCATGAAATTTAAAATCAACTTATTTTTCCCTTAAAATTATACATTTTCTCAGTTTAAACATTTGATATGTCATCTATGTTGTATTCTGAATAAAATATTGAAATTTGAAACTTCCACATCATTGCATTCTGTTTTTATTCACAATTTGTACAGTGTCCCAACTTTTTTGGAATCGGGTTTGTATATGTACGCACAAAACCTAGATTTTGAGTATGCACAAAAGTTTTCAGATTAATAAAACCATGCGTATGCCAGAACCTGTGCAAAAATCCCTTTATTAATCCTGGTCAGGGGAAGACTGTGCGTTCGTGCATCTCCACCCCGACTCCTCCCAGAAATCCCCATACATGGAGCTTACAACGCCTAGTTTTACTATGCATAATCTGCATATCATTTTCATGCATATTCTCATCCACGTGACACTATGTTTATCACCTTGAAAGGTACAAGACATTAAGGAAATATGAGATACGGACTAATGCCATTTGTGCCACATTCATTTTTATTGCCAAAATCATCCGGTATGTTCTAGAATAAATATATCAAAACATCCTTAAAAACAAAACTGTTTAGTTCTCAGATAAATAGCCTATTTTAGACTGGCCAAATAGTATTTCAATTGTTTTAAACAATTTAAATAAAATAAAATGTATGCAGTTTTGATGAAAAGGTGAACACCTTTTAGCTTTTTTTTTGTGTGTGGAAACAGATAAGCCTATATTTAATGCAGTGTAAATACTACAGTGTCTGACTTGGCACATCACTGACAAAGTACTTTATAAAAGGGAAAAACGCAAATCTTACTGTTTTTTCTCCCTAAGTTGTATCATTCAAATACAGTGGTATTTTTCATAATGTTGTGGAAATGCCTTCACACGACATCAACACCTCCGTGCAGCTGCAGTTGTAGCTATTATTCAAACCGGACAATGGACCGTTCGACCTCCGAATCCAGCAGTGTCCGCCATAATATCGAAGTAAGTGCGCATTATTGACCTGTTCTCGCTAAAAAAATTCTCATAATATGAGATCTGCAGTTTAGTTTTAATATGAATTATTACAGCATTCCTCACTGTCATTAAAGTGCCACTATTATGTATTTTTGAAAATGAGCTTTCATGCAGTGTGTAACACAGCTCTAAGTGAATGAAAACATCCTGAAAAGTTTGAAATCTGAAACTGCACTGTGTATAAAGTTATTGTCTCTCAAAAGAAAGAGTTGACTCTGAATCATTGAAACGAGTTGTTTTTAAATCGAACCCCAAGCCATTTCATGTTGATGTCAACATGAAATATTAGCATATTGCCCACCCACTTGTTGGTCTTTTCTCGTTGGTCTGAATGAAAATGCAAATTCATTCTTTGCCACTAGATGCCGCTTTTGGAGCGGTAAAAATAGCGGTTAGTTGTGCTCACAAATGCTGCTTTATCAGGCATTACAGGTATGATGAAATGAAAATGAGACCAATCGGACCAATCACCACAGATTAGCATCACGCATAGGAGGGGTATGGAAAAATAAATCGTTTAGCGAATCGTTTGGGAGTCGTTGAGCAAGTTGTTCAACCTGTTGTTGGGGACTCCCAAAACCAAAATAAGAACCTTTCATTACCCATAATAGGGGCACTTTAAACATTGCATGGAAAGTGACACAGGAAAGTGATTAAGCACATCCACTACAAATATGTCTAAATTAATACAATTTTGGTTTAACTTCTGCGTAATGACTTTATGTAATTTCAGTGCTTATCTCCATTAATTGGAGTGGAATATTTAATGTAAATGTGTATATCGAAAAGAAAACAGTTTAAAATCCTTGTTTACTTCATTACTTTTCTCACTCCAGGAAAAAGAGTATGTACGCACAGTCAAGAGCATCCGTACGATGTGCACATACTTACGCCAAGTTTATTTTTTATAAATCCAGTACGTGCATGGAAAACAGCGTACGCACATTTCTATGCCCATTTTGTGCATACGCAACATTTATACATGAGGCCCCTGGTGTTTACCACAGTCGAATGATGAGGTGTTAGTGTACCTGTGTGGTGCCAGATCCTCCATAGTGAGCCTGTTGTCTGTTCAGCCAGTGCACTGGCTCTCCTGCTTTATCAAAGTCTTTTGCCTTCACAAGTGCCAGCACAGCATAAGCCGTCGCCTCTAGTGAGTGATAACGCTGTCCAGGGACAGTCCAGGACCGACCGGCTGTTTCAAACACAAAACAGCATTAGAAACAAGATTGTCTCAAGCAGCAGTCATTAAACCACAAAACTTCTGTAATTCTTCTATTATTTACACTTGGGTCTGACTGAATACTGTTGTATGTTGTACAAAACACAAATCATTCTGATGACTTATTGACTTGACTGACCTTCTCCTTGGCTGGAGTGTCTCATCAAGATGTCTTTATCTAGTTTGTCAGCATTGGCCATGGCATAGGATGTCATCGCAACAGCGTAAGGATTGGTCAGTTTTGGAAGTCGACCTTCCAAGAAAGAAACAGCCTTTCTGATACTTTCATGCAGACTCTATAACAGTGTGTGTAAAAGGTAAAAGTAAGTGCTTAGATCTGCATTCTTCAACATTCACCATAATCGACTGTTAAAGTGATAGTTCACCCAAAAATAAAAATTCTGTCATAATTTACTCACTCTCAAGTCATTTCAATGCTGTATAAAACGAAAGAAGATATTCTGAAGAAAGTTGTTAGTCCCCATTTACTCCCACAGTATGGAAAAGATACTATAGAAGCCAATAGAGACCAGAACCGGTTTGGTCACTGTTTCATTTATCTTTTGCACAGATCACGACACAGGAACACAGTCAGAGATTTTCTTAATATAGGGAGATGAGGGATTGAACTATTTTTATGGACTATTGACATCCATAAAAAAAAGGCCTCTGGTCTCCTTTCCCACGTACTGCCAGACCGGAAGCGTTAGCTTTAGCCGTTACACTTTTTCAGCTAATGGTTGCAGGCTTGCCTTCTAGTGGCTTTGACACAGTTTCTCGTGCTATCAGCATAGCTTTTATTCACTTGCACAATTGCCCTGCATTACTTAAAACATTAGTGTCCCCTAGTGACACTCATCAGTACATCTCCCTCCTTTTTTAAAAATGCAATAATCAGCTAGTAAATTAAATAAAACCTTTTAATAACACATCTCTTCTTCTTCTTTTTTTAATTCTCATCACCGCAACATTCTTAACCTTTTAAAAATGTGTCTCATTTCCTCAATTATTTGTTTTCTTTTAGTTTTCCTTTAGGTTAGTTTGCATTCACATTTAACACTTCAGCACTCCTCAATAAGTATTTTTGGCTTAACAATTAATCTCCTTGGCCTCTCGACCTTTCCTGCATATAGAGATAATGACAGTGCACTGTCTGTAGGAGATTTCTTTGGGGTACTCCAGCCAGGCATTTCTGAGGTGCATGGTTGGTACCACATAAGTTACAGTCCTTGTTGTCATTTTGTCTTGGTTTGCAGTGTTTTTCTTTACCAGTTTTCTTTGTGCATTTGCGCACGACAACCATTGCTGCTGCAGGCTCGCTTTCTGCATTGAAGGATTTAAGTTTTACATTGGCTCTCTCTGATTCTTGGCAGATGCGAATTGCTTTATCCAAAGTCAATTCAGTTTCCCCGAGTAACTGTCGTCTTAGTTTCTTGTCCAGGATGCCAATGACTATTTGATCCCTGATCATCGATTCAGACAAACTCTCAAAGTTGCATGATTGGCTTTTCAGATGTAAATCTGTCACGTATTGTTCAATAGTCTCTCCTCTTTCTGCATCTGATTACGAAAAACATAGCGTTCGTATGTTTCGTTTTTCTTTGGTGTACAATAGTCCTCAAACATTGCCATAATGACATCGTACTTATCTTGCTCTTCCTCAGAGAACTGGAACGTGTTGAAGACATCTATCGCAGATCGGCTCGCCACCGTGAGAACAGCGCAATCTTCCGGCGGTCATTATCCCTTGCCAGCCCCATCGCTAACAGGTATAGCTCGAAGCTCTGCTTGAAGGATTTCCAATTAGTGTGGACATTTCCACTCAAATTCAGCTCATTTGGCTGTCGAATGCTATTTACACTCATTTTGTAAACTTTTTATCTATTTCTCCTGGTACCATGTTTCATTTATCTTTTGCACGGATCACCGATACAGGAACACAGTTTCATGTGCTATCAGCATAGTTTTTACATTAGTGCCCCTAATGGCACTCGTCAGTACAGTTACCAACATTCTTCAAAACATCTTCTTTTGTATTCAGCAGAAGAAATAAACTTTTACAGGTTTGGAACAACATGAGAGTGAGTAAATGATGACAGAATTTTTATTTTTGAATTAACCATCCCATTAATTCTTGAAAGTTTGTGTGTGTTGTCCACTGATCTGTATAATGACTGGATTGCTCATTGCATTCTAAACTGCCATTACGCGATGAAGTGTTCGAGCGGCCATATTGCTATTCCCTGCCAGCAGAGGGCATCAGTGGCCCTGTCCCAAATGGCACACTCTCATGCACTTGCGGTCTTGTGGACTTACAATGGCTGCCGCATGCGTGTGTCTGTTAAGTCCACGAGACCGCAGGGTGTCCCATTCCACATTTTAGCTTTCAGAAGGGTGTTTGCGAGTGCCCACTTTGCGGCCGCAATGCGCCCTCGATCCGCATTTCTGCCCAGCCCGCACTGAGGTGAGCTCTGCAGCAGACTTCTACCCGACAGTCAAAGAAACTTCTACATTACGTCAAGAAAATGTGGACTCAGAGGAAGACCGCAAGGGTTTAGGGTGCCATTTGGGACAGGGCCACTGACTGACTGCCAAATTCTTGACCTAAAATCACCTGATTTTTCAGCGTGTTTGTGTATGTGAATTAATTGGTACTTCAGATGTTATCTGTAACGTTTATGGTCTTTTCAGGCAGGATAAGCAATATATTGAAGTTAGCCTACTGCACGGATAAAAACAATATTACAGAAATCTTTCAGAATCAGATATCAAAATGAGCTCTTTATTATTAGTAATACATTCAGTATGTTGAGGATCTCATCTGGAATAGGGAATAGGAATATGGTTGCACGGTGGCAAAAAAATGTATGACTTCATGAGCAATCCAGTTCTCTAATCTAGATCAGTGGTGTTGTCACCTGTATGCTTGGACAAATCACAGTTCTTTAGATAACGTTGTCATGATACAGACAAATGGCTGTTTGATAATGAGATCAGAGATAAACATTTTGTTTGCCTTCATTCTATGGCCACTACGGTGACCGGGAGGGGACATGTTTGGTTCACTTAGTTTTGTCATGGCCATGACATATTAAAGCTGCAATCTGTAACTTTGAGTGGTACTGGTAGGAATTTGCGGTAAATTTGAGCATGCTGATGTATCATTATGTCACGTCTGTAAACATAAAGAAGCTATCCCGGCTAGTCGGCTATATCGCATGTGAGGATGCTGCAGGTGGCTGTCACGAATCCGGTCCATGCACTTCCGTTCATTCACCACCAGAGGTCACTCACTCACCACATTGACTCTTGCACTACACGAACTGTTGCACACCATCTCAAAATACAATTCCCATCATCCATTGGCACTGACGTCACACAGCTGATTACACTGATCACGCTCACACCTGAGAACTATCACACAATCACTATAACCCAATCACACACGCTTTATAAGCCTTGGACTTCCTCTTGCTCTCTGCCGAGTATTGTATGCGCATATCGCTACCCTAGCCGATAGCTACCTTTACGGAGCACTCTCAGTAATTATAGTCTTGCCTTGTTAGTTTTCCCGTGTTTGACATCTGCCCGTGTTTCCTGGATTAACCCTTTGCTTTACCGTTCGGACTCTGTTTGCACCTCGTTTGGATTATTGCTGTGTACCTGGATTATCTCTCTTTGCCTTGCCCCTGTTGGATATTGTTTGCTGACCGTCGACCCACGCTTGCCTTAGGACTACTCTCTGCCTTGTCTGTGTTATACCTGTTTGCCACTGTCCGACCCTGCCTGTGTTTTGACCATGTCTCAAAATAAAGCCTTGCATATGGATCCGCATGTCTCACGTCTCTTCGCCCCGTAACAGTGGCGGATCGTTTATAGCATTTCCTCACAGCAGCTGGAATAATTGAATTTATCATTTTGATGGTGGATTGTAATCCAGAAAGGATTATGTGTTTATGAAACACATGTGACTGAAATTAAATTATATTCCCGTTTTTAAATGTGCATCTGATTACAGATAGCCTACGTGGGATTGCACAAGATTTGTATTTTAAAGAGAACCTGTTCGAAGGAAGAATAATTTGCTTTTTGTATAAAATTTAGCAAATTTTGAATAATTAGCTTTTTTTCACTACATAAACGTAGTCACACAATGCTGATGTTGTTAACATTAACAATTTGAGAAAAAAAGTATAATAATAATAATTTGCACGGTTTGATGTGATATGAGCTAAACCATCGTTAGATTTAAACACCAATCATAGCTTGACTTATTGTAATGCTTTTTTCCCCTCAGTCGGTAAGAACAAATGTGGCAGACTTGTTACTTCTTCAGATGACAATATCCTGTGAAAATTCTTATTTGGGTCATATATTCCAAGACGTAGGCTAGAATCTGTGATTCCTAAGTACAGTATCCACACTAGGGTTGGGTACCGAAACCCGGTACCAATACGGTAGCACCTATGTAACTGGTATGTACTAGAACCGAATCAAAACGCAGATTCCGGTGCCTCATTTCGGTGCCATGCCTGAGTGATAGATTGAAATATTTGTCCTTTGTTTCACCGAAACGAACGTAAGAAGCATCATCACCAGCACAGCACGTGAAAATGTATTTCCCGACTGAGAAAATGCATGTGAACTCAAGTCGGAAAGCCCTAATAATACAAGTCCAACAAATCTTTGTAGTAACGCGAGTGTGCTGTTTTCACATTCCGACTTAAAAGCACAACTAGGGAAATGAGAGCATCGAGGAGCGCGTGAATGCAGAAATTACACTTTATCTGATGGCAGCAGGTAGCCTTCCATTAACTAGCTAAGCTAAACATGCTTAAATTAAAATGCCTAAAGCTAATATTCTCTTGTATTCATGTTTTTAAACCTGTTGTCCAACAAAAGACAACATTATAACCTTTTTAGTCCACAACACCAGTTAAATGCTTCCTTTTGTGATCTGATGTACCTTCTTGTCACAGAATGAGGCAGACAATATGTTCCATAGGCTACTAATACATCGATTAGCAATGGATTATAAATATATTTAATTATTATGAACATACCAAAGATGGCTTGAATAACACAGATAAACTATAATTAATATCTCGAATATTCTGACGAATTAATATCTCGTGGCCAGACATTTTATCACATTCCCAGGACTTAATATGCCGTTCTGACGAATTAATATCTCGTGGCCAGACATTTTATCACGTTCCCAGGACTTAATATGCCGTTCTGACGAATTAATATCTCGTGGCCATGACATTTGATCACGTTCCCATGACTTAATATGACTTTCCGACAAATTAATATCTCGTGGCCACGACATTTTATCACATTCCCAGGACTTAATATGACGTTCCGACGAATTAATATCTCGTGGCCAACGACATTTTATCACATTCCCAGGACTTAATATGACGTTCCGACGAATTAATATCTCGTGGCCACGACATTTTATCACGTTCCCAGGACTTAATATGACGTTCTGATGAATTAATATCTCGTGGCCATGACATTTGATCACGTTCCCATGACTTAATATGACTTTCCGACAAATTAATATCTCGTGGCCACGACATTTTATCACATTCCCAGGACTTAATATGACGTTTCGACTAATTAATATCTCGTGGCCACGACATTTTATCACATTCCCAGGACTTAATATGACGTTCTGATGAATTAATATCTCGTGGCCACGACATTTTATCACATTCCCAGGACTTAATATGACGTTCTGATGAATTAATATCATTTTATCACGTTCCCAGGACTTAATATGACGTTCCGACGAATTAATATCTCGTGGCCACGACATTTTATCACATTCCCAGGACTTAATATGACGTTCTGATGAATTAATATCATTTTATCACGTTCCCAGGACTTAATATGACGTTCCGACGAATTAATATCTCGTGGCCACGACATTTTATCACATTCCCAGGACTTAATATGACGTTTCGACGAATGAATATCTTGTGGCCATGACATTTTATCACGTTCCCACGACTTAATATGCCGTTCTGACGAATTAATATCTTGTGGCCATGACATTTTATCACGTTCCCAGGACTTAATATGATGTTTCGACTAATTAATATCTCGTGGCCATGACATTTTATCACGTTCCCAGGACTTAATATGATGTTTCGACTAATTAATATCTCGTGGCCACGACATTTGATCACGTTCCCAGGACTTAATATGACGTTCCGACGAATTAATATCTCGTGGCCACGACATTTTATCACGTTCCCAGGACTTAATATGACGTTTCGACTAATTAATATCTCGTGGCCACGACATTTTACCACATTCCCAGGACTTAATATGACGTTCTGATGAATTAATATCATTTTATCACGTTCCCGGGACTTAATATGACGTTCCGACGAATGAATATCTCGTGGCCACGACATTTTATCACGTTCCCACGACTTAATATGCCGTTCTGACGAATTAATATCTCATGGCCATGACATTTTATCACGTTCCCAGGACTTAATATGACGTTTCAGACGAATTAATATCTCATGGCCACGACATTTTATCACGTTCCCAGGACTTAATATGACGTTACGACGAATTAATATCTCGTGGCCACGACATTTTATCACGTTCCCAGGACTTAATATGACATTCCGACGAATTAATATCTCGTGGCCACAACATTTTATCACGTTCCCACGACTTAATATGACGTTTCGACTAATTAATATCTCGTGGCCACGACATTTTACCACATTCCCAGGACTTAATATGACGTTCCGACGAATTAATATCTCATGGCCACGACATTTTATCACGTTCCCACGACTTAATATGACGTTCTGATGAATTAATATCATTTTATCACGTTCCCAGGACTTAATATGACTTTCTGACAAATTAATATCTCGTGGCCACAACATTTTATCACGTTCCCAGGACTTAATATGACGTTCCGACGAATTAATATCTCATGGCCACGACATTTTATCACGTTCCCACGACTTAATATGACGTTCTGATGAATTAATATCATTTTATCACGTTCCCAGGACTTAATATGACTTTTTGACAAATTAATATCTCGTGGCCACAACATTTTATCACGTTCCCAGGACTTAATATGACGTTCCGACTAATTAATATCTCGTGGCCACGACATTTTATCACATTCCCAGGACTTAATATGACGTTCCGACGAATTAATATCTCGTGGCCACAACATTTTATCACATTTCCAGGACTTAATATGACGTTCCGATGAATTAATATTTAATGGCCATGACATTTTATCACGTTCCCAGGACTTAATATGATGTTCTGACAAATTAATATCTCATGGCCACAACATTTTATCACGTCCCCACGACTTAATATGACGTTCCGATGAATTAATATAATTTTATCACGTTCCCAGGACTTAATATGACGTTCTGACGAATTAATATCTCGTGGCCGCAACATTTTATCACGTTCCCACGACCTAATATGTCGTGGCCACAACAAATCTAAGTGAACCAAACATGTCCCCTCCGTAGGCCACATACTTACTGCAGAGTTATAGGGGTGATATACAGAAGTGGCAACCTCATGTGAATGTGAGCACAGGATTAAGCAGTAAAAGATGAAATGACAACCAAATTTAGCTGCAGCGTGCATGTGGCCAATGATTCAGGAGGAAAAAAAGAGTTTGAAGCACCAAACCTGCATGTGGTGAAACAAATTCACTTACAGCAACTGATCCAGCACAGATCTCTCTGCACTCTTGCATGGCAATCACGACAAAGGCTGTCAGAGAGACATCAGTATCTTTTCCCTGTACGTCACCCTGGATTAAAGCAGAAATAAACTGGTAAATTACATGTTTATATATGTATATCCTCACATCAAATCAGATGCCATTGTGCTCACCGTAACATACAGTATATAATTGATCAAATAAAAAAACATTTATCACAGGATAGAGCTGCAGTATTATGAGAAAATCTTTGTTGTCGATTGCTCTTGATATTGGGAAACATTCACTCAACTGAAATGTGTGTGACTGGTTACAATCCTCAATGCTGAAAAAAGTGCTTATAAAAAGATCTTCAACGTGAGTAGATCTAAACGTAATGCAGCATTCAACACTTTTCACATTTCACTTTATTAATCATGATAGTCTTAATAGAGTTGGGGTCACACTTTATAGTAGGTGACCTTAACTACTATGTACTTACATCAAAAAAATAAGTACAATGTACTTGTGGTCATATTGTATTGCAAAACACTTCTGTTGCTATTGAGGTGGATTATGGGTAAGATTAGGGACAGGTTTGGTAGTATGGGTCTGTTTAAGACTGGGTTAAGGTGTAAGGGATGGGTCAACAGTGTAATTATTGCATTGTTCCTGTGGCTCAGTGGTAGAGCATTGCGTTAGCAGCGCAAAAGGTTGTGGGTTCAATTCCCAGGGAACACGCATAGTGATAAAAATAAATGTATAGCCTGAATGCACTGTAAGTCGCTTTGGATAAAAGCGTCTGCTAAATGCATAAATGTAAATGTAATTATAAATGTAATTACAGAAATTAATTACAGATTTAACTACTTATAGGTATTTTTTTAAATATAAGTACAATGTAAAAACATGTATATACAGAATAAGTGCATTGTATAAAATGATTAATTTAAATGTAAGTACATAGTAGTTAAGGCCACCTAATATAAAGTGGGACCAGAGTTGGTTTAACTAGGCAGGGGCAGTCTTGAATTTGGAGGGCATTGTTTTCGTTTTGGTGTTCATTTTTGCCCCAAGTCCCTGTTAGATGTCAACTGTGGGTGATCAACATTAAATTAATATTTACTCTCTTCATCAACAAACAATTGTCTGGCAAACAACTGGGTATCAGTTACATTTTCCATCACTCCCAAAAATCTAATTTGCCAGTCAACTTAAACTGCCCAATTGAAATCTCCCTACAGCTTACCTTTCACATGGCTCAAAAGTGTAAACTCTCCTGTGATGAAAAAGCAGACTTTACAGCAGGCTTTTAACCATAATTTGCATTTCTCATTTTCAAGCCAAGCTACTGTATCCACATGAACAGACTTGAGTGCAGTTGTTTTCATTTTATGCTAAAGGCAAAAGTAATTAGACTTATTTTTGTCTAAAAAGTGAACTATTCAGTAAGAAAACACTACATTAAAATTCAAGCATTTTCAGGGATTTCCAGCACTCATACAAACTCTGCTGTTGTTACACATTCAGTAACAATTTGTGCATTAATAAAGTGCAGTGTGCCGGTCTTGATGTGAATGTGGCTTCTGTGAGTAACAGAAATGTTGAAAAACAAGCAGGACCACTTCCTCTCATGAAAAATCTTCCTCGATAGTCACTGCATTGTTATATTTTGTTTGTTTGTACTGTAGTTTGTACTGTTGATTATTTGATGCTTTACTACCGTGAACCACAGTGAAATAAATCACTGGCTTGGGTTCATTGCATTTTTCTTTTGTGAACACAGATGGACACATTCAACAACATTCAACTGACCACCATCTCTCCATGAATTACAGCTGAATCCTCTTTAAAGGAGCCGTTGTGTATTTGTTTGTGGAGAAGCAGCCACTTGAGAGCGCTGCAGATCACATTATCATCTATCGGAACAAGATTAGTAGCCATGGCGAAGACTTTGGCCACATATGCTGTCAACCTTTAACAGACAATCAGAACAACATATAAATCAAATTTAAAACACATTATAATTATTATTACTATTAAAAATAACAATGATGTAATATAAAATGTAATACAAGAGAAACTAGGCATGAAACATAAAAAGTTTATTTCCCTATAAGGAATGACGTCAAAATGAATTACCATGTGCTGCTTGGCCTCTGTGTCCATTTAGTGTAGGATCCATCTTGTTTACGGTAAGCCAGCTGCCGCTGATAACCTTAATACAAAAACGATAAAGAAAGAATATTTATTTGTTTATTATCTGCATATTTTTTCCTCTTTCCATTTAGTCTAAAGTTTTCAAGAGAGCAGCTTTAAGAGTACTTTACAATTTTATTCCAAATCATATTCAGATTCTCTATCTATCTATTTATTTATTTATTCTTTATTTATTAATATGGTGCTTTATACAATACAGATTAAGAATAAACGGGGGGGGGGGGTCATTATTTTCAATGATGCCCGCAGAGATGAATTCTGCTGTAAAGACAATAATAGTGTCATTGTTCAACTGAGGTCAGTTTTGTGTTAATTCGGTTCTGTTCAATGACTGTTTAAAGACCATTGGTTAAGAAATGAGTTCAATTCAGCTGTAAAGCAGCCCTAGAAAACAACTCAGTTGAGTTCTCATTCAATAGTATCAAATAATATTGTTGAATATTTAGTAATCTTGATTTTTATATCTATATACCTGTGTTGATATGGTTGATGGCTTCATTACGGCGCTCCAAGCCAACAGTCTCCCACTGATTGGTGCTGTCCAGATAATGAGTGGCAATGAGAGGTAGAGTCATTAAGATCATGTTCTCCTCTCCACTACCACGAGGCAGAACAATAAACCGCCCCATGAAGCTTCCACTGATGGCCTGCTCGACTTTCTGACCAATCTCTTCAGCTGGAGAAATGAAAGAGGGAACGCAGGATGAGAATTCAGTTTCTTTATTATATTTGTATGTAACACACTCAACACTATATGTGACTCCTAGGTCTTGTATCTGGACATTTCTTAAACATTGAATTTAAATTAAATTAGAAATTGAAAGTGTCAGTCCAGATCATGGTTTCACTGATCACAGCACATCTTGGGTTCATGTACATCTGGTGTATAATGTGGTTAGAGCTTAAACAACACAAGTGAATAAAAACTGGAAAGAAACAAGAGCATGCTCAGTGCATTTTAATTGGATGTGCCAAAGTAATAAGACAAAGTTCTGTCATGAAACTCTAGATGGTGCAGGCCAATGGGTTCTAACTCAATCTGATATAATCATGTCATTATTCACATGGTGCAGCTGATTGGTTTCGTTTCACATCAGCAGCCAATGAGCTTGCTGCTCAACATTCAAATTCTCATGTAGTGCTTGCTGTAGCAGGTGCAGAAAGCATCTGAAATCAACATCTAAGATAAGAGAATGCTAATGATGGGACAATCAAATGAACCAATTGCTTAGCATTCAAAATACTACACGCTGGCGACTCCTGCTGGTCAAAACTGTGTAAATGCAACAAAACTCAGGCCAAAACATGCATATAAACAGCTGGCATGAAATGTAAACTCGCATGATTCATGGGTTTACAGAGATCATCGCCACCCGGTGGACCAATGAAAAATTCGAAATGCTTCAAAACATTTATGATGTAAAGAAGCCTCGTTTACAGACGTGATGTGTGGCAAAATATGGCATACCCATCGAAGTGCTCAGAGACTCAAACCCGCAAACTTTGGGTTACAAGTCTGACCCTCTAACCATTAGGCTACGACTGCCCCAAAGTCACATGATTTTTCGTAAAGAATTTGAAGCGTCATGAAACAGTGCTTCAAATAAAGCATTCAAATAAGCACTTGTGTTTGTATACGCTTCAACCGTGGTTCACCATATTTAGCTCCGTAACCTCAATGTCACGTTCATGTATTTCTAAGGGTGATATTTTCATTAGCTGTGCTGAGTGTGTGGTTGATTTCAGCTGCACGCAGCATCTGCGTCACAACCTTACTCTTCCTGTAAGAGCGGGCACAGCCATTTGTAATTTTTATTGGACTGGCTTCCGGTCTCATCCGCACCCAGCTGTACAAAACAGCTCGATTTGCTGCTTGATATTGCAAATTGGCGTGTCTTGCCTTATTATTTTAACGGATTATCTTAATTATGAACACACTGGTCTGTAGTTAGTGGTATTGCAAATATTGTAGATATTTGGCATTTTTCAAATATCGGCATCGGCCGATCAGTTTTTCTGTTTGGCCGATGAGTTCGAGGTGGGACTTTTATTTTGACGGTGCTGAGAGCATCAGCACCTGAGCACACAATGCTCACATTCTCCCTCTACTAGTTCGCTGTCGTCGTTAACATGTAAAATGTAAAATGAGTGTTACCTTGGCTTTATTTGGGAAAAAAAAAAAGATTCCCAATGCACACAAACTTCCCAGAATACTGAGTGCCCTGTTGGTTACAGTGTTTACTTCCTTTTTAATTATATTTTTATTAAATATTTATTTATTTGTGAAAAATACTTTGTCATCTAATGTATAAGTATGGTTATTTTACACATTTATTTTTTTTATCCATTTTCAAATTATAAAAATGTTCTTAAATATGAATTAAAATAAATACAATTATATCGGCCATCGGCTACCCTGCTTTCCAAGATATCGGCATCGGCTTTCAAAAAACCCATATCGGTCGCCCACTACTTGTAGTGCAAACAGCTTTACCGTTTACTGCACATTGTTATTCTTCTTGTTATTTCCCTACAGCGGCTAATGAACCAGAAGTCTTGCCCATAGGCTTACTTCCACGTTGAAGAATAAGTTGGATACAGTGCGCGTTCTAACTAGTGTTATACCGATCGGCGTGGTAACCCAGGCCCACATGCGGTTCACCTGCCTCTTTGGAGCAGCAGCAGTACATACAGTATGTCTTGGCAAAAAATCTGCTTGTTTGGGGGGTGTTTGTTCTATCCTGTCCTGTTTTCATTTTTTTCTATGTGTGTGGCTATATGCACATCCGCTGATGCAGCAGCTTGTTTTCTTACACCCACCACCATGCATATATTGGCTTGTATTGTCCATTTCTGTGTCTCCTGCTTTGTGGGGGGTTATTCATATATGTTATATGTGCAGCAGAAGTATTTCTTACATGCTTCATAGCAGCATGTCTGTGGATGTATTGGCAGTAGCATGTCTCAACTTTGCCACAGCAAATATCTATTCCGGCAAGACCAAACACATTAAAATGGCCATGTATATTATGTATACATGTATATAACAGCAATTATTACAAACCAGCCCCAGCATTAAGTACTGTAGTAGAATCCTCATACAAGTACTACAAAATTTGCCATGGTCATTATGACTGTAGATATAGACTTCATCTCTCTCAAAATAAAATCATGCATACAACTGTAAAGAATTAATCACTGCACATTTATGAAAGTGTCATTAACCTTACCAGTAATTGAGATGTACATGTTAGCAGGTGTGTCTGGAAGCCGATCAGCTGGTATGTTAGCTTTAAAAACTAAAGGATTTTCTCCTGATCCATTTGGGATGAGAAATAGAGAAGAACAGCAAGATGGAGGAAGAGTCATGAGATTTACGTTCTGATCATATTTTGTATAGTTTTGGTGAGTATCGAGCAAGAAAAGAGCAGGAGTTTATTGTGATCTCTGGATAGGCTAAAAATGATATTCAAAGACATTTTTTTCATAACTGGCTAGAAGTGTAATGTCTGCAATGTTGTATAACTGAAGTATAACACAGTGATGTCATTGTGTGCTTCACAGTAAATCTCACCGTTCTTAATGGGGTTGAGCTCCACATTTTCTCTCTGTAATGGAACCAGCACACCCTCAGGCTGAAAGAGAGAGAGAGCGTGTTAACTACCCATGATGCTCTAGTTTATCAATTGAAAACATAACAAACATCTATTGATCATTATATTTACAAATAACCAAATCAAATGAAACAAATACTAAAAGTGACAGTCCCATCAGACGTACCACCACCACCAGCGTCTTTCTCACTCCATCAGTGCGGACAGAATCATATGCTGAAGCTTTCACCTCAATAATGTGATTTCCCAGTGTCATGGGAATAATCACATATGACACGGTTATACTGGAGCCTTTGTCCACAGATACTATTGTTCTGTATTTGCCTTTCTTACTGGCAGAGCTGCAAACATCTTCTGTCTCCATGAAGTCCACATGCAACTGGTGAAAACAGGAGAATGAGACTCAAATCTAGAGGAAACTTCAATCCAATATGAAATGTGAGATGATGGACGGTATTTCTGTTTTAGCACAGGACAGTATCCTTTTCTTTAATATGAGTCCTGAGCAGCACCAAAAAAACTAAAAAAAAAAAATTACTCTCAGAATCCATGTACTGTATGTCGTCATGATTTTATTCATACATAATTGGTAACTATGATTCACATGGCTTTAATATTTACCATAAATCCTAAACGCATTTTTTAATATCAAATCAGATCTACCTTTAGCTTCCTTGGGGTGTAGTTGTGAATAATGGCCTTGATTTCCAGTTGTTCGCCACGCACAGCTGAGTAAGGCATCTTGAGGTCAATGAAAAACGCATTATAAACGACCATCTCCTCAGGTTCTGCCACACAGATGCCTTTGACGAGGAACACAGACACACATAAGGATTTAAAGCAGCAGATCCTGGATGCTAAGGTTGTAGGGCCTCATGATTTCCGCAGTGCGAAAAACGCGGACGGAATAGCCGAATCCATGTCACGGAATTTGTCAAAGTTTGGATGAATTAATCAAAAGTAGGTCATTAAACTTAATCAAATCACGATATGGACTAGTGTTTGTAAATATTAAGCTGCAAACAGACTATTTAAATATGAATCCTGCATGTTCTGTGTGTCTCTGTGTGAATGAATGGTGCAGACGCGCGGTTTCGTTTATTACACATACTGAAGAGTTCAGCATTTGCCACCTCACTAAATTAGATAAATACATAAACAACATCCCCAGAACTGCTCTGAGAGTCACTTCATGAGCATTTGATCGTTTCATTTGAGTAAAACTAGCATCACATCATATACACGCAGAAATGTAAAGGTATTCACAGCAACCCGTCAAAATAAAAGTTCTGTTTAACTTGCAAACATTAATTAAAATATAAATTAAATTAATGCAGTATGCCTTCATTTCATAACCAGACAAATGTAAATACACAACACAGAATTTCTGAGAAAAAAAATAAATAAATAAAAATAAGGCTATTGTAAGAATAAATTAAACTTGTTTTTATGCATTCAAATAATTATACATGCTAAAACACAGAATTTGGTAACAATAAAACATAAGGTGGGAAAAAAAAAACATTTCATAGGGCCCTAAAAATGTAATCTTTCTTAAACATTTAATAAATTTGTTAAATGTTAAATGATGTTAAAAGTTTCATGATTTTAATTAATTAGACATGCTTTTTGATTAATAAAATTTAATTAAACAATTAAAAAGGAATCCAGAAAAATTAAAATGGAAAAAATGGAATTTGTAAATAAATAAAATGGAATTTGGGAACAATAAAACATATTTCATAGGGCCCTAATGTTGTTTTTCAGAGCATGTATTCTGCATTTGCAGCTTCACTTTACCAAGTGTTGGTGACAGACTGACAGCCAAGATCTGCCAGGTAGTAACAGAGTCTTTCAAGAAGATCTGCTTTGTGATTGATCCACTGGAATATGAGGAAGAAAAGCACTGACAAGCTTCATCTCACCAGCAAAGACTGACATGATTCAGTTCAATACAGTAATGTTGTCTAAAAAACAAACAAACTCTTACTTACTAATAGTTTCCGATGCTACTGGGTAGATCAAACTCCTCCCAAAGGAAACTCTCAGGAAATTGCGTATGTGACACAATATCATCAGAGTCTGTATAATAGTCATCATCATCATCATCTGTTTTTAGTTTTAACAAAAAAAAAACATTAATCTCTCTGGGATCTGAAAACACATTTATTACTGTTACTGAATTCCCCATTCCTTTGTAGTCTTATCATTATTATTCTCAATTTATTTTGTCTTTTATTTATACATCTTTGTCTAACATTGTTTCTTCATTCATATTTGCATTTAATGCCAGGGCAAAGCCACATAAGGACTGAAGTAACACTGATCAACCTGAATTTAATCTAAACTGTCAGAAAATACTAATGGTTTGCTGTGCATCATAATCACTCCAGTTTTGTAACTTTCTTGCAGAGTGAATATCTGTCATGTCAAACATATAGCAAACAAATAGCACAAATAGCAAACATCATAGTTGGATCATTACTTGCATAGTCTGATAATCCTAAAAAGGATGTTACAGTGCACAGCATAAACGAGTGCACCCCTCTGAACAAATACAGAAGATGTATTTTCTGATGATCACTAATACAATTCATGAAACGATGGCAAAATTGAAATATATTAAACATGTGCTTGATAAAAACAGAGAAATGTCATTAAGGGGGTCATGAACTGAGAAACCAAAATTCCCTTGATCTTTTGACATATAAGTGGTCATTGTACTATAAAAACCTTCTGTAAGTTTTAGAACTCAATACTTTCTTGTTAGTCTAACAACAGCATATATTGAAGCCAGTCTGCCAAAACGACAGCTTGTGGAATGTGCCACTCTATGATGTAATAGTGTCTAAACACCGCCTCCGCAGAAGAAGATCAATGCCTGCTTCTACATCGCTGCCTGTTTAGCCCCGCCCACCGATTCGTGCATGTAGCGTAAATAACGAGAGGCAAACGCAGGTCTACACAGAAACAAAATGATAAAGTTAGCTCTGAATGCAACAAGACTGTACAGTGCCAAGCTGTGGAAAAACACTCTTTGCATTGCCTTCCTTCTGATCCCAGCATTAGGAAAGAGTGGATGAACTTTATTTTTAATGAAGTTTCAGACCGTGTCAGTAAGAACTTGGTCTTTGGCATTTACTTCCAAGTCTACAATCCTCCACGTCTATTCAAACAGAGCGTTCTGATGAGGGGGGCCAAAAACAGGACAGAAAATAGCCTATTACTTCTAAATTATAATGTTTTTTGATGTAAAAATCTTGATAACATTATAAGTGGACCTCAGAGAACAGTACACGATAAAAAAAACAAAGGCAGTTCATGACCTCTTTAATATCTGTAAAATTAGTAAATTAGCCAATTTGGTTTAAATGAAGGATTGCAGAAATGAGTACAACCAAGATTTAATTCAATGTATAATATTCTAATACTAAGTATGTCCTCCATAATTTTACGTATACTGCTCTGACCCTTCTCGGCATGGAGTGTACAAGTTCATGACAAATTGTCACATCTGTCCTGTTGAACTCCTTAAATGCCCTGGTGATTAATGTGGAATGTTGCTCAACGCGTCTCTACAGAATCCCCACAGCTGCTCAAGAGTGTTAGGGTTGAGTGAAATACATGTTCACTGAAGGATTTTCACCTTGGGAGAATGTGTATCATCATTGTCATGTTTAAAAAATGCCAAACAACGCAGGGAATGAGGAGAGGGAAGCATCTTCTGTTTCAAGTTTTTGTATTACAACACACAAAAGAGTGAATTCATGACAGCATTGATAAAGCACAACTTCTCCACACCTTCAGCACTCATACTGTACATTCCTATAGAAGAGCTTTACTACCACTGAATTTCACTGTGGGAACCAGGCTCTTCTCACTGTACTCCTCCTCTAGCAACATCTGTTAGATCTGAAATAATTGATTTGGTCCCATGAGACTAGATTATGGATTCCCAGAAGTCTTTATTTTGTAAATATGGGCCTTGGAAAAGGTTCAATGAGATTTTTGTGCTTTGGCTATACAGTAGGTAGATCTGGTGTGGATAAACAGCCATGCATGTCACTTCTGCAGGCTGCATCTTACTCTCTGAGCTAAACAGTCACTCTTTTCATAACTTTTGCTGGCTCTGAGACACTTGCTAAGTATTTCTCCTTCTCTTTTTCTAGCAAATAAATAAATCACTCATCACTAAATGAAAGCTTAAAGTGAAGGCCTGATGATTTTAGGGGTCTTGTCACAAGTCCATTGTTATTGAATTTATGTGCAGTATTTTCACACTTAAAACAACGTTTTGGTATTTCTCTTGTCCCATTGTCCTCTTTTGTGCAAAGAAATAAGTCTCCTGACAGTTTTCTCCCAGGTGTTTCCGTTGTTGTCAGAATTAAGTCTGAGAATGATTCAGTAGGCTCTATAACACTTTCAATTGTCAAGAAAAAAATAACATATCTAACAGCAGAGATGAACTCTAAAAACATGTTTAATATTTAAAAGGATTGAATCAGAATTGCTGTTTCTCACCCAGTGATCGCCGTCTTCTCTTTGAAAGGAAGGGGCAATCTGGCACTAGAGGAAAATTCATTAGAATGAAATTAGCATATGACACTCTAATGTGTGAAGGGGGAATTCACTAAATATTAACTAGGCGCAGTGCTATTTCAGTGTTGACCAACTTAAATTAGTTAACCTATTGATAGTTTTCATCCTCGAAGACCTGGAAGGCAAAACTGCAGCACAAGCCTGTCAATCTTTTATTATGGGCAAATACTAAACCATTAACTGTTCAGTGAATTCACTGTTTAATATCTCAAATGTCTCAATCTGATGTAGGAAATTATTTCTTATGCATGGTGTGTATTGATAGTGCCCTTCTGAATTATCTTTACTGAATGAAATTTACTGATATTGTTATTCAAAATGACGATACACACATACTTGTTCTAGTGTTGGTTCCTCCTGCAGTGCTGGACTCAAACATCAGACCTGCATCAGCGAAAACCCCCATACTGTCCCTTCCACCTCCTGCCGTACAGCCGATGTCATGCTTCTCTATGACATCCCAGATCTAAAGCAACAAAGAGACCGTTTATAAACCAATCTCAAGCATTCAGTGACTGTTGAGATGCTGATGAACATTGTTCACCTTTGTCTGAGTGAGTCTGTTCTTGTTAAGGACGTGCACAGCCTTGTCAACCATCACCAGACCAACTTTAGCTCCAGGATCTCCAGTTATCTGCAGCTTGACCTCATCTCCTGTGCCATAGGTATTCATCTTGTTCTTCACCTTAAGCTCGAGCTGTAATTAAAACAAGAGACACTGAGTCAGACCAAGCTGATTGGCACATCATCTATTTCTTGTGATGGTTCACCCACCGTTCCCATGCACGTGTCCTTCACATCGACCCAGACTGAATCAGACACCACCTCAGACGAGCCCACATGATAATAAGCCACAAAGCGGAAAGACGGAACCATGTCTTTTGTTACAGGCAGAGACAGAGCCACTTGAGCTTGTCCTCTTTGCTTAAACCTGTTTGTTTGAACGATCTGACCTTTACTTAAGATCTGAAAAAAAGCAGATGAAAAAATTGATTTATTCATAAGATTCAAAATAATACAAAAGCTATACACAAGTTTTACCTTAAATCAATAACATATCTGCTTGAATGATGATATGACTGTTACTCACCATGTATGTGTAATCCTGATCTCTGACTCCTGGGCTTCGTCCAGGGTTCAGATAGACTCTCACTAAATCACCGATCTGAAGCTCAGCAGCATCAATGCCGATGTGCAAGTAGTTGTTGGAGCCACCTTTGGTCTTGTAGGCTTGAGCCGTCATCTTCCTCACTGCCTGCTGTTCATCTCTTAATTGTGGATCGTAGGTTTTTGCCTTGAAAGAATAAATACATTGTTTCTGATGTGCTGTGAACAATACGCTTCACTGCTTGTTCAACATCTGCACTGTAAAAAAAACAAACTTTCGAAAAGTTCTACTAACCAATGTAAAAAAGTAGCCTGAACAAATAATTTTTAGTAGAAATCAGCTTAATTTTTTATGTGAACTGAACAAAAATACTCTAAACATGTCGCTAACAAAAGTTTTTTGTTTACCTTAATTAGATACTCAAGCATTTGTTCACAACATATCCAAATGTTCTCCAAACTTTTAAAATTGAGTCATCCGAACAAACAATTTTACACCGAACAATATTGCACAAGTTCCCAACATGCATTGCAGCTTGAAAAAAATTTCTGTTAATTATTATTAAAATATTATCTATTGTTTTAAATTTTACTGGTTTAATTTATGCTGCTGCTGCTGCTGTTGTCACTGTCAGCTGTCATGTGGATCAGAGTTCATATTTTTACTGATTTAATATTTGTTGATCCTCACCGTGGTTGATAATCTGTGTGCTGAGGTACTGTACATGTGCATCTCATTGCAACTTGTTTAATACATTTGTCTATTGGCATAAATGTCTGTCTTTAGTTTTAAGAGGCAAATACTGCCCACATTATGTAGAAGGCTTTGAAAATAAACATAAATCGTTTTTTAAGTTGTTGGTTGCTAGTTGAGTTAACTTAACAAGTTGATTGTGATAGGTTGTCTTATTTTTTTGAGTTAGGTCAACTTTTTTTTGCAGTGTGTTAACTGATCTATTTTATTACTTGATCACCAGTGAAACTGACTGAACATTAGTGCAGTTGAGATGGCAGATCTTACAGTGATCTCCAGTGTTGAAGATCCTCCTGGAGTGTTGATGGTAACCTTTGCAATGCCGTTGGCTTTTATTTGACCTTTGACCCCTCCAGGACTGACCTCCACTTCCACATTTTCAGCAGGTGTCTGGTCAGGATTAGTTACGTAGACCTTTTATAAAACCCAGACCAACAAAACATATTTTAAATATATAGAATTATTATATATTGTTGAAATTGTTGCTCAGTTCCAATAACCCTTCAGGTTCTCAACTATTTAGTCATTGTTTTATACCGAGACACTGAAGGGCATTCCAGGTTTGAAGAAGTGTGGTGTTGTTTTTTTTAAGTAGATGGTGTACGGTGACGTCACAATCTGAATGCCACAATCTGAACTTTTTCACGACATTCTAATTCATTGAGATGCACCTGTATTATTATTTTTTAAATATATATCTGTTCTAGATTCTATGTAAACACGATGCTTTGGCAATACATTGAAACAATTGTCATGCCAATAAAGCACATATTGAATTGAATTGTGTGAGAGAGAGAGAGAAATTACAGTGTTTACCATGATTTCCACTGTGATCTCAGACTCACTGCGCGGTTTCATGTTGGGCGTCAAAGAGAAAATCCTGTAATAAACTGCAAAACATGTCAAAGCAAAAGCTCTGAGTATATGTATGTGTATATTGCACATTGTCATCTGTATAAGTCTGTAAGTATGTAATGGTAGTGTCTATATGTTAATTGTTTCTGCACTGTCTGGAGCACGCTCTCAAGAATTTCACTCATCAAGGCACATGTGCTGTGATGATGTGACAATAAAAGTGATTTGATTTGATTTGATTTGAAATATGAGTTCTCAAGGTTTTATTTTCTGCAGATACAAACCCCGATAAAAGCAGCAGTCCGTTTAATAATAATTGATGTCATGCTGATGTTTTAAAGTTTAAAGTTCATTAATGCACTCTAGTCATGTTTTTATTACTTAATCATACCTGTGCTAGCAGGTGTGTAGATGGACTTGTCTGTTTGTACATATATATATCCAGACTGGAATGAGAGCATGACCACTTTCTCCAGAGTGAGTGATGGAAACTGAGCTTGTAGATACACATACTGCTTCTCCAGAGGATCATCAGAGAAGAGATTCTGATCATCAGGGATCTAAATGATAGACAATCTGTCAGCCTGGATTATATCTGCTAATAAAATAATGAGAATGAGACATCAATGCACTGTAATCATAGAGATCTCACCTTGATATCTGTAAGGATCTGGAAATTGTTGTCTGCAGTCAGTGTCACTGGTTTAGACAGTATCTCTATGTTTTTCATTGGGAATTTCTTTACTACAATCTTCACATTCAGGTCTCCTCCAGAGTAATCCTGAGCCTCCACAAACACATTCTCTGAGGAACCCACCCTCAGCAAATTAGGAGCTGACAGAACAAATCTGAGGAGATCAAATCAGAGCATTTGAGAACAGATCTGTTAGTGAATCCATGAACAACAAGCAGTGTGTTTGATACTCACAGCGGGTCACATAGTGTGAGGAGCAGTGAGGAGAGAAGAACAACAGTCAGAAAGATTAGCTTCTCGGCCATCCTGTCTGTCTGTGTGTCTCTTTCTGTGAGCGTCTGTGAACCTGCAGCAGCTCAGATTTATACCCGCCTCCGTGACCCTCAGTCCAAACCACTCGCTCTCTCTCTCAGTCTGTTTGTTTGCATTTGTTTTATAAATAAAATGACACTTCAGTTCACCAATCTACAGTCTAACAGTATAGCTAATATTTATGTTTGAAAAGTAACTGTTTTCTATTAAATCAAATGTAAATCAAATCTTTCGAATTAATGAAACAAAGACTCAAAGTTCAGTATCTAATGAAGAAACAGAGCTGCTGTCGATAAAATTGAGTTCAAATTGAGTTCAAATTGAGTTGAGGACATTTATAGAGCGCAAAAGGACTTGAAGAGTTCATGGCAGTCGATTCAGATTTCCCATAAATGACCCGCAAAAACCTGTTCTGTAAATTCAACCTTTGGTAAATTGGCAGCTGCTCTGTTGATCTTTTAAGGGTCAAAAGAATAAACAAACAGCATATATGTGACCCTGGACCACAAAACCAATCTTAAATCGCTGGGGTATATTTGTAGCAATAGCCAAAAATACATTGTATGGGTCAAAATTATGGATTTTTTTTATGCCAAAAATCATTAGGATATTAAGTAGAGATCATGTTCCATGAAGATATTTTGTAAATTTCTTACCGTAAATACATCAAGACTTAATTTTTGATTAGTAATATGCATTGCTAAGAACTTCATTTGAACAAGTTTAAAGGTGATTTTCTCAATATTTAGATTTTTTTGCACCCTCAGATTCCAGATTTTCAAATAGTTGCATCTCAGCCAAATATTGTCTGATCCTAACAAACCATACATCAACGGAAAGCTTATTTATTCAGCTTTCAGATGATATATAAATCTCAATTTCGAAAAATTGACACTTAAGACAGGTTTTGTGGTCCAGGGTCACATATATCCATGAAGATATGTCACAGATGTTTCAGCTCAACACATGCGCTTTTGTGTAAAGGAGGTTCCAATGAGTTCTCCATTGAAATGACAATGTAAGGACAATAAAGTTAAAAAACAACAAAAAACATCTGAATAACCAAGCCAATATTTGTATCTGTGTATATTATATTATATTATATTATTATAATTATATTATATTGGTTTTGTATGTCAGGTTTTATTCCATAAAATGGAAGTATTTTATCTTTTTTTATCTTTAATAACTTCATTAGTAGTGTATAAATAGAGACAGAACACACAGAATAGAGATCTTGTTTGTAATGGCTTGTTTCCACTGAGCGGTACAGTTCGGTACAGTACGGTACGGTACGCAATTATGTCTGTTTCCATTGTCAGAAGTTGTGAATGGTACCAAAATAGCAAACCAAACCGTACCACTTTTTTGGTACCCTTTCGTTGGGGTACCTAGCACAGCAAAGGGTGCCAAAAGGGTGGAGCTAAACTCACTGCAGAAGTTGATTGGTTTACCAGAATCGTCACTTTTGCGTGATACAAGGGGATAAAGCTTCTCTTTCACTCATTCCGCTGTGTTCTGCTTATTATATCAGAGTGCGCAAATACACAAAAAAATATAACAGTGTATTTTATACTTTTATATTTTCACACAGATAATAACCATTTCTCAATATGTGTTTGTCTGTTCTTGTGGACATGTGAAACGTCATTGCCCAAAAACCCGCGTAATTTTCTAAATATTACTGTTATTATGTCATGAAATGTAGTTTTAAGAGTTTTTCAGGTGAGAATGTAGTTGTTTAAAACTCAAAAATGCAGTTTATTTATAAAGATAGCGCCTATTTGAAAATTTGCTATGCCGATTTCGAAGCTCCAGGCGATCACCGGGCGCTCAGTGCTCATGTATCCGCCTCGAGCAGCCTTACGCTCGGCTAGTCCTTCCAACATTTCCCGCTGGCTCTGATGTCTCTGTAGTGATTAAACGAGAATCAATTTGTTTTGTGTATATTTAACAGGCATTCGTGGTCTCATGAATCTATTATTTGTTCCTGGTCATATCGTTTTGACTGAGCACAAAGTTTAACTTTATATTTATTTTGAACTTTACCGTAAACTTGCAGCGCTGACTTTGTAGCAAACGTTTGATTGTGAATTGTTTGCTTTTGTCTTTATTTCATATAAGCCTCTTATACTTTGTACTTATACTTTTATAATGGCTATTATTGTTCATTAAAACTGACATAAAAGAGGCAGAGTTGTGCTTATTGTCACGCTTTATTGTCGATCACTACTTTCTGGCATACACCACGCCTATCAAGTAAAGGATACTGTTGGCAGTGGAAACGCAAGCCTGATCAGGGTTACCCATACTGTACTGAACTGTACTGTACCGTACCGCTAAGTGGAAACGAGGCATAACTGTGCAGTAGTTTTGTCACGTGTGCTCTGTGTCTGTCCTTGGACTTTTTTTTTTTTTTTGTTATCAACAATGTTTTATTTTCATTTTTTTTACAAACAACACAACATAATATCCAAAATAAAACTAAACAAAACAGCAGACACATACTCAACATCTAAAAGTTCAATCAAAAGGGAGGGAGAGAGGGAAGGACAACAAGAACACAAAAGTCACTCCTTTAAATAATCACGTACATTCAGTAAAAAACACTGCCAAGCCTCAATGGTTGAAGGCCTGGCCCCACCGACTCGCGCCGTTGTACACTCACATGAGACAATTTGCAGGAGGCTACGGATCCAATATGCCTCTCTACACATGTGTGGTGTAAACCAGTTCTGAATTATTGTCTTCTTCACAGCTGTAAATCCAGCAAACAACATTCTCTTTTGCATTGAACTAATACAGAGGATCAGAATCATCATTAAGAAGACATAAACTTGGGTTAACAGACCAATCAATTCTCAGTAATGATGACAAAACCAGGTTTACATGTGTCCATAGACTGATGACGACAGGACATTCCCAAAACATGTGCAGAAAAGTGCCTGATGATGTAGTGTTACATATATGGCAGTTCAAATTTGACTGCAGTTTCATTTGAAATATTTTGTAAGGAGTTATGTATGCTCTATGAATGACTTTGAAGTGAATAAGACGATGAGCCAGATTTTTAGATGTTAAACTGAGATTAGACCACACTCTCTCCCAGTCGACAGATAAATTAAAATCAGATAATTCCCTATTCCAAATAGTTTTAATAGAAAGAGGTTTTGTAATACAATCAATAATTTTATTATATATTAAGGAAACAGATGGCCGACCAGCAGATGGTGCAATCCAGTCCCGCATAGGATGAGAGGAAATGGAAGAAGACCAAGGAACGCCATACGCTTTGAGAGCAGAACGTAATTGAAGAAAAACAAAATATGCAGATGCTGGTAGACAAAATTTGGCTCTCAATGCCTGAAATGAACAGAGGCCCTGGTTATCATACATATCACCGCACATGTTCACACCTAAAGAGGACCAAGAGGGTTGGACAAATGGACGATTTCCACATACAAAGTTCAAATTGTGCCATAAAGGTGTACTGTTACAGAATTTGAAGGGTCCACCTATCCGACGTTCAACCGTTTTCCAGATTTTAATAGAGTTAGCCACAACCGTACCAAGTTTATAATTATCCCCTTTTTTTCCTGTGCCAGTAAATAAAATATCTTGAAGTCTATTTGGTTTAACCTTGTCAGCTTCAATCACCCTCCATGAAACTGTAGATTGAGGATCAACCCAATTATGAAGGGCCTTAAGCTGGAACGACCAATAATATAATTCAAAATTTGGTACAGCCAGTCCTCCTGCGCTATTAGGATGTTGTAATGTGGTAAGTTTAATTCTGGGACATTTATCATTCCAGATAAACTTAGAAATTATGGAGTTGATCTCCTTAAAGTAACCTGGAGGGGGAGAAAGTGGTAGCATAGAGAAAAAAAATTAAATCGAGGTAACAAATTCATTTTAACAGTGGAGATTCTTCCTTGGAGAGAGACTTTAAGATTCTTCCATCTTTGAATGTCATTTTTGACCTTAACGAAAATGTTATTAAAATTGTCTCTGGCAATCTTATGAATGTTTTTATATATGGTAATGCCCAAATAGATGAAAGATTTCTTAATAGGGATAAATGAGGGAATAGAAAAATTAACCTTAACATTGTTAATTGGCATTAAAGCAGATTTGCTCCAATTTATTTTATATCCTGATAGGCTACTAAAATTATCAAATTCCTTAATTACACTAGAGACTGAAACATCAAAGTGGTCTAAATATAGAATAATATCATCAGTGTATAATGAAATACAATGATTATGGTCATGAATCTTAATCGATACTTCAGATTTCCTGATGGCTTGTGCTAAGGGTTCGAGAGATAGACAAAACAATAAGGGGGAAAGTGGACACCCCTGTCTCGTTCCCCGCTGTAAAGGGAATGAGGGGGAAATAATATTACCAGTTATGACTGATGCTGCAGGTGAGTGGTATAATGTCTTAATCATAGAAACGAAGTGTTCACCGAAGCCGAAACATTGCAGAACTGCCCACATATAATTCCACTCTAGCCTGTCAAAGGCTTTTTCTGCATCAAGTGAAAAGACCGCACAAGGTGTTGGGTGGGAGTCCGCAAAGTCAAGAATATGAAGGAGTCGACGCATATTGTCAGATGCATTGCGCCCCTTGATGAAACCAGTTTGGTCCTCCTTGATCAGACTGTGAATTACCTTCTCCAAACGAGAAGCAAAAACTTTAGCATAGATTTTTAGATCACATGGGATAAGCGAAATCGGTCTGTAGCTGGAACAATCTAATGGATCTTTCCCTTTTTTAAGAAGTAATGAAATCAGTGATGTTTTTTGATCTCTATGAAATGCCCCATGTTCAATTGCAAAATTAAATGAGTTAAGCATAAGTATCCCTACCAAATCCCAAATTTCTAAATATAATTCAGGGGGGAGACCATCTAGACCCGGCGATTTGCCCTTTTGAAGGCTTTTTAGAGAGACGTGAAGTTCCTCCAAACTTAATGGGGCCTCCAAAGATTCTTTATCCATCTGTGAGATCCGAGGCAGTTCCAATTTATCTAAATACTGCTTACAAATTGGTTCATCAAAATCTGTTTCGGCTTTATACAGATTTGTGTAAAAACCTTTAAATATGTCATTAATTGCCACAGGGTTCGTAGTGACCTGATCATCCGATGATTTTATTGCGCTAATATATGCCTTAGACTCGCATTATTTCAACCTAAGGGCCAATAAATGACTAGGTCTCTCTGATTCAAAATAATATTTTTGTCTAGTCCTATGTAAAATAAATTCTGCCTTTGAGTGTGAAAGTAAATCATATTCTTCTTTTAAAGAGGACAGCTGTGTAGCCTGTTGCTCAGTAAAATGTTGTTTTTGTAGGTTTTGTAATGATTGGATTTTATTTTCTAATTGTGTAAACTGGTGAGTTCTCGCTTTCGCAAGAGTAGAAGAGAAAGATATACAGAAACCTCGTATAGCACACTTAGTCGTTTCCCACAGTATTTGAGGATCCACATCAGAGGGCATATTAATTTCAAGAAAGTCCTTAATATATTATTTTAGAGAGGTAATAAAAGTCTGATTACTTAATAATGATATGTTAAAGCGCCATCTAGGGGACTTGGCTTTGACATCGGAAAGAGGAACACTGCACAACATAGCAGAATGATCAGATAATAAAATTGGTAATATAGATATAGAGGAATTAGATGAAATTAAAGATGGGCTGAGAAATATGTAGTCTATCCTAGAGAAAGTCTTGTGTCTATTAGAAAAAAAAGTGAAGTCCTTAGCTTTAGTGTTCTGAATTCTCCATAAATCGATTAAGTTGAGCTCAGTGATAAATTTATTCAATAATTTAGAGGATGGATTGGCTGTTGAATCAGATTGAGATTTATCTAAAGCAGGATTTATGACAGCATTAAAATCACCACCCACCACTAGAGGGCAATCAATCTCCTCAAGTAAAATTTTGGAAATCTGTGTAAGGAATGCACTGTCTGTCTCATTCGGACCATAAATAGAGACCAATGCTAACCTATTATTATATATTTTGCATCGAATAAAAACAAATCTACCCTTCTCATCACTACCAAGGTGTTCAATTGTTAAATTTAACTTCCTGTTAACAAGGATAAGCACCCCCTTAGTTTTATTTTGAGCGCAGGAAAAAGCTATTAATTTGTAATACTTATTCTGGAAACGTGCCACGTCAGATTGTTTTAAATGTGTCTCTTGTATTAAGGCACAGGAGATAGATTTACGGTGTAAATATTCTAATACACGGGTTCTTTTAACAGCAGAATTTAAACCATTCACATTCAGTGATAAAATATTTAAAGTATGCATTGAATATTCATAATCCCAAGATTGTACACAATAAATGCAAAAAACAAAAAAAAACAAAAAAACAGAAGCACTTCCATTCCGTAAATAACCCGTAAACACTGATGTGCATTTTAGATACCAAACCTCCTATATGAAAAATCCCTTTAGAAATAATGTAAAATAGATAAAAGTATAAATGTCTGCTGTAAAAAACAAAAACAACATAAAAATGTGAACAACCGACAACCATAAACAAAGAACAACTCAGACCGCACATTACCGAGAACATAGGTCTGACTGAGCAACAAAAAAAAACAGTGATAGGTTGTGACCGATCCACCCTAATGCAAGACATGTCTCCCGAAAGGCTCACACAGCCAAAAAAAAAATATTTTTTAGTAATTAAACCTACTCTCCATTAGTCCCCTCCAAAACAGAAAAATGGAGTGTCAGTCTTACCAGCAAAGAGATCGTTGTACCCAGTATAAGAGAAGAAAACGCAAACAATAGGTTTAGCAAGCGTCCATGTTCATTCTGCTATCATCCCCTTCTGGGCAGCTAGGGCCAGGTCCATCCCGGCCATCACGCCCCTCCCGTCGAACTGGAGAAACAGCGGCCGCTGCTCCCCCGTCGTCCCCCCGAAGAGCGGCGGCATAGGACTTCTGCTGAGACATGGAACTGATAAAATCCTCCGCTTTCTGAGGGGAATCGAAGCTTCTCTGTTCTCCTTTGTGCCGTAGCTTAATCACCGCTGGATAGATGAGGAAGGGCTGGAGACCAAGTGCAGTCATCTTCTTCAAAACCGGACCAAATGCCTTTCTTCTGATCGCTGTAGCCGGACTAAAGTCAGGAAAAAACAGCAGTGTGACATTGTTCTGTGCGCACTTCACCGGATACGCCTGTCGAGCACCTTTCAGGATATCTGATCTGTCATGCCATCTCAGTACACGGAAGATGAGAGTGCGCGGCCGATCGGAGCCCCTCCCTCCGTCATACACGCGATGTGCCCGATCAATCTCAATGTCACGGCCCCTCAAGGAAGGAATCCACTTGGAAAGATTAGCTCGGAGGAAACTAGCTGCATCTGGACCTTCCATCCCTTCTGGGAGTTCCACCAGTCTTACATTGTTCCGCCTGCACCTGTCCTCCATATCTGTCATCTTCTCGGTGAGTCGCTCCAGCTGATCCTTTAAGTCCGTGACTGTTCTCTTATCTTCCCGCGCCGCTGCCCGAACAGAATCAACGCGGTCACGTGTCTGCTTCGTCTGGGTAACTATAGCCTCAAACTCCTCTCTTAGCTCTTAACAGAGTTATTGGTCGCTAGTATGTCCTCACGCAGTTCGCGCAATGCTGGAATCAGCACAGAGTCCATCGCATCTCTTACTGCCGAGTTCACAACCGAATTCAAAGTGCTTTGGTGTTCTTTAAATGCTAGTTCAATGCGGCTAGCAATAGCACTGTCCAGCTCTTCACTGGAGATGGCTGAATCTCTGAATTTTTTCTTCATTGGCGATTGCTCAATCTCCCTTTTCCGATCTCCTTTGTCTGCCTTAGTACTCATGATGGGTCTAATGCAGAGTGGTTCAAATTTCACTGACAGGATCGCAAAATATTTGGCAAAGTGAGCGGAGCGAAAAACTAAGCCCGCATCACCGTCGAGGGGTCACGTGATCCTCCCTTGGACTTTTATTTTGAAGTGTTTCTCTGCACCGGTGTTTCTGTCTTCAATATTGCTGCTCAAATTCATTTACACAAATTAAGTAATATATTTGAACAACTGCCTACACACGCGTTGCAAAGAAACAAAGTAAACACCTTATTTAATGCAATTACAATTGTCATTAAAAAAAATCTATTGAAACGAATGTAAGTTAGCCTAAACAAATTAATCTGGGCGTGGTCTGAGACGCCACTTGAAAACGCATTAAAACTTCTCTTAAACCGCATCAGATACATTGGAACATCGACAGGGAAACAACTGAGTCCAATAATGATACAAACATTCACAAATAATGTTGAAAGCTTTGAAATCTGTTCCATTGAAAATTCCCTGTGACGAATCTGTGGAGGTCCAACATCTGCTGGAAACTCAGGTAAAATTATTAGCGTCACAGTTGCCAACTCTCGGGAGACAAATAAGCAACCGCAGCTTCAAAAACAAGCCCAAAACAAGCCCAATATTTTTGGGATGATTATATTATTATCATCAATATTATTCATTATCAATTATTTATTACCAATAAATGAGCCACATATTTATAGCCTAAAATATATAGGGGTCATTCTATGGAAATGTCATTTTTTCTGTCCCTAGCCTTTACAGAAATATTACACTTGAAAAACACTTGGTTACAATTTTGATATATTTTAAAATGAAACGATGTGTTATTTGAACAATTATACCTTCTTCAGCCATCAATGTGGCAATATTAGTTTTTAATTAATTATAAAGAGTTCCAAGCACCACAAAACTGCTCGTCCCCACCAGGGGCGGATTTAGTGAATTGGGGGCCCCAGGCAAATATAGGAATGGGGCCCTATACATTTGCACACATTTACCTAGATCAACTTTGAGGTTTCTTTTTTGTCATGATGCTTGCTGCTGCACAATGGTGCCCCATAGTTGTGTCCAATGTTTCTACATTTTTCATGTACATGTTTAATGGGATTCTTTCATTAACATTTACATTTATTCATTTAGCAGACAGTTTTATTCTTTCATGTTGTAGACCACGAAATAGCAATTGATTTACCATTGAGATATAAGTTTTAACAAAAAACAAAATAAATTATAAAATGATAAACCTCACAATTGAACCTTTAAACCATTTTTTAAGAAAAGGGATGAGTCAGAAGTATAAATTATTATAATATTTAAAACGGGTTTATGTGGGTGGATTTTCGCATTGGTCTGAACAAAAACTGCAGACTGGATTATTGAAATGAACATTCATTCTCTGCCAGTAGGAGGCGCTTTTGGAACGTCAGAAATATAGCGGTTTCCCCGGTAGTGGCTGTAAACAAAGCAGTGCTCAGCTCATAAATTATACTATATCAGGTCAAATGAAAATGCCATCAAAACTTTTCTGAAGACAATCGGTTCCCTTCAGAGGTTCATTCATATAAAAACTTGAATTAGTGAGAATGAGAAAAGTGTGAACAAATATAGCCTATATTGACGAGGAAAGTCCACTGATAACCAGCGTAAGCCTACATTTAATTTGAGTCATTGTAATTTAGGGCTATCAATCGATTAAAATATTTAATCACATGATTGTCATGAGTTAACTCGTGATTAATCGCAACTTAATCGCACATTTTTATCTGTTCTAAATGTACCTTAAATTAATACTTTTCAAGTTTTTAATACTCTAATCAACATAGGCATGGACAAATATGGATGCTTTATGCAATATATATTTATTATTAGTGAAACCATAGTTAACATAGAGCATGAAGAGTAGACATGTTACAAAGGTCATAGATGTTTTTCAAAGAACTTGTTCATGTCTATTAGACACATGAAAAAAAGAACATATAAATACAAGGTTCCCATTACTTCTCTTTCTTTGCACTGAGCAATTTACTGACACAAACCTGTTTACATTTTCAGATGACAGGACAGCTCACTTCTGAACATACAAAATGTACATTTATTATTTATTATTAGATTTGTTTGCCTCTCTGTGCCACATACTGTATTTTGATGAAGCTAAATTCTCAATGAAACTGTTTTCATTGGTATATTTTTTCTGTTTCTGTTGTCAGACACCGGGATGAATATGAAATAGTGACTGAAACGCGACCCATTAAGACTACATAACCAGCTCTCCCTTCCAGGATGTTAATCTGCACAAAAATCCTGATTTATAATCGTGCCATCTTCTGACAAAATCAAATAGGCTACACATAAGATAAAGACAATAGCTGTGCTGTGATTTCAGCTATACCTGCATGTAAAATTAGAGAAGCAACATAATATCTGTGTTTACCTGAAAGCGCTGCTCCTCTGCCGCTCAACAGAGCAGACGCAGAGAGAGAGAGAGAGAGAGAGAGGTGTGTGCGTGCTGGGAAAGAGAGACCTCGCGCTCGTGTGGCAGTCAGCTTCAGATGCATAATATTTATATTTGCTACAAGCAGGATACACAAGAAGCACGTTCAACTCGGACACGCAGACGGTTGTCGTGGTAATAAACACCATTCTCGTGTCCGCGCTTCATGCGCATCTCGTATATGAAAAGCATTTTAGGGGGCCCTTGGCTTTTGGGGGCCCTAGGCAGTCGCCTACCTTTGCCTATTGGGTAAGTCCGCCCCTGACTGTCGTCACACATGCAACACATCTAACACACAGCATATTTTTCTCTTTATATACTCATTATATTTAATGAGTATATTTCGAGTAAACGTTTCGCTCGTTTTCTGATGAACTACGGTGGGCGCGCAGGGACAAAACACCAAACGTCTGCAATATTTTAATCACCAGGGAGCACTCAAACACCATTTACTTTAGTTTATAGCCTAATTTCATGTAATTTTGCACTATGAATTATTATAATCTATATTCGCTTTTTGATTCCATTAGCAAACGACAAGATCAGCTATTGTGACATTTGCCACTATCACAACAGCATTTATTCATTAAGCTGTGATGAACCAGGTTTCATATAAAACACAGAACTAAAACATATAAAACAAATTAAGTTAAACTCAGTTCATTGGTTCTTTCACTTTTAAAATTCTTACATTGTTTATATTTGGTGTCTTGTATGTGTTTTATATATTTCTGTGCCTGTATATTAATGAGAGAAAGGATAAATAATAATAATCATTGATTTTTTTTTTCAGCCTACAAGTACGAGCATCAGAGCATCAGAAAGAAGTGAAATCTGCAGAGACAGAGTTTATTGAAGGACAGAGAGAACATGAGAGATCCAGAACCCTGCAGAATGAAACACACTGAAGAACAAACAGGTTGGTGTTTATTCTTGATCCTTCATCAATGAGACTGAAGAACCATTAGATTATAAAGCAGTTCATCATATTTAGTGTTTGTATTAGGAAAAAAAACATAAACCAATAAATAATATAGATGAGACTTTCTATGTTCAGGGTACAAAATAATTCCTGAAACTCAATTGTCTTAATTTTTGTCTTTTAATGTTTTGATCAAATGGTCAGTGAAAAGAGGTTTGATAAACATTCAACATCAGAAAGTCAAACTAAATATGACCTGAGATCTGTTTTTTTAATTATTTTTTTTTACACATTTATTTTTATTTTTTTTTCACTATTGTTGTACTCTAGAAAACATTCAAATGATGTCACTTCCTGGTTGTTGACATTTAAAAAGAAAGAGATGGAATGAAAGGAAATAACAGTGTTGAGTATAAAATGCAGCTAATTAATTAAAAATTAGTTATTGATTATGTATTAATTAATATTGGTGTACAATGTTTAATAAAATGTTAATATTGGTGGTGGTCATGTTACCACATTCTCAGACTTGGTCATCATACTCTATCCTTAGATGAAGACCCTCCTGTCACACACAAACACCCTTTTATTCTCATCATTTGTTTACCTAAAATGTATTAAAGAATTAACAGTATTAATTCCATTAAATAAAAGTTATATCTTGTAATGTCACAATAGCTGATCGTGTAATTTGATTAAGTCTGTTAAGCAATAAAATTAACAGCAATAAAATGAGCTTAATGTGGCAATTAACAGATCTGAAGTCATCAGCATAATGAATGAGGTGAAAACAGGATCTATTGACATGAAATAAAGAGGATTTTCAGCAGCTGATAATATTGATGAGCCTCAGACTATAAACACTCATTAAACAAGCCATTCAGGATCAGCAGATCATCTCACTTTATTCTGAGTGTTTGTTGGTAGTACCAGCATCATTATCACTCCAAACATCTAAACTATCATTCAAACAAACATATAAAAACACAAATTCGCTCAGATCTTAACATTTTCCCTCTAATATTTCTATATTTATTCTGTCAGTTTTTTATTTTTATATTGTTTATATTTGGTGTCTATTAATTGTGTGGGGTTTTCCCCCCAGTTTTTTTTTATATATTTATTTTTCTCTATATTAATGAAGGATAAAATAAATGTAGGAATTTATTCTACTAAAAAGTTAATTTATAAAATGCATAGATAGGTGAACATGAAGAGTTAAATAGTTGTGAATTAGTTTAATATCATAAACTCAGTAACTGATTTATCTTTTATTTTGGCAGATCTGCTCCTCCTTCAGTGAAGCTCCTCCCACAACAATCACACCTTCAGTGAAGCTCCTCCCACAACAATCACTCCTTCAGTGAAGCTCCTCCCACAACAATCACTCCTTCAGTAAAGCTCCTCCCACAACAATCACTCCTTCAGTGAAGCTCCTCCCACAACAATCACAGCTTCAGTGAAGCTCCTCCCACAACAATCACTCCTTCAGTGAAGCTCCTCCCACAACAATCACACCTTCAGTGAAGCTCCTCCCACAACAATCACTCCTTCAGTGAAGCTCCTCCCACTGCAGTACAGCAATAAATGCTGGAATATTCCCATCAGTCTACAAGTGAAGACGAGCATCAGAGCATCAGGAAGAAGTGAAATCTGCAGAGACAGAGTTTATTGAAGGACAGAGAGAACATGAGAGATCCAGAACCCTGCAGAATGAAACACACTGAAGAACAAACAGGTTGGTGTTTATTCTTGATGCTTTAGTAATGAGGCTGAAGAACATTTAAAGTTATCAGCAGTTCATCAGATTTAGTGTTTATAGTAGAAAAATACTCTAGGAGTTGTAAAAAATGAAAGAAAAAAAAAAAAGTCCAATAAATAATATAGGAGAGACTTTCTATCTCCAGGGTACAAAATATGGACTAAAACTCAAATGTTCAAATGATGTCACTTCCTGGGTGTTGCCATTAAAATAATGCTTTAGCTTTAAAAAGGAAGAAATGGAATGGAAATTGTGTTGAGTGAAGAATACTTGCCAGTTAATTAGTTTATAATAGAAAAATAGTTAAATACATAATATTTTAGTATATTATATTAATGCTAATATTATGTTTATAATATAATATCATTGTGGATTTGATATAGCATCAAATAGTTCTTACTACAGAAACATTGGATTAGTGTCTGTATTTTTTAATATAGATAATTGTACCTTATTTTGTAAAAATGTGTAAAAATGATCATAATGTTGTATAGCCGTTGTCTGCTTTTAGTTCACATTTCTCTGATTTATTTAATTTATTTATATTGTAATTTTTTAAATCTTGAATTTCAGATCTAATGGAAAAACCACAACATGTCAAAACTAGAGAAAAAACTCACTCACAGACTGAAAGAGTTTCTTTACTGAAAAGAAAAGTCAAGAAAAGTTTCACCTGCACTCAGTGTGGAAAGAGTTTGACACACAAACAGCATTTCAATGTTCACATGAGGATCCACACTGGAGAGAAACCGTTCTCATGTGATCAGTGCGGGAAGAGTTTCACAGACTCATCAAACCTTAAGAAACACATGAACATCCACACTGGAGAAAAATTGTATGAATGTGATCAATGTGAAAAAACATTTTTGAGGGCTTCAGACCTGAAGAATCACCTGAAAGTTCATTCAAAGGAGAAACCACATTCATGTTCTTTCTGTGGAAAGAGTTTTTCACATCTGCATAGTTTAAAAGTTCATCAGAAGATACACACTGGTGTGAGAGATCATATGTGCTTTGAGTGTGAGAAGACTTTTATTACAGGTCAACATTTGAAACGGCACCAGAGGATCCACACTGGAGAGAAACCTTACAAGTGTTCACACTGTGACAAGAGATTCAGTCGGTCAGGACACTTGAAATCACATGAGTGGATTCACACTGGAGAGAAACCTTACAAGTGTTCACACTGCAACAAGAGATTCAGTCAGTCAGAAAACCTGAAAACACATGAGAGGATCCACACTGGAGAGAAACCTTACATGTGTTCACACTGTGACAAGAGATTCAGTCGGTCAGGACACTTGAAATCACATGAGTGGATTCACACTGGAGAGAAATTGTATCACTGCACTGCATGCGGGAAGAGTTTCACTCATTTATCTTCTCTACGCAGGCATAAAATAAACAATCACAATAAGTAGTTTATCTTCAGGTCCACTGCTTTCAAGTGTTGCACCGCATCTCTTCCATATTAATCTGTCATAAGAAACATCATCTAAATTAGTCACAGTGAAAGTTTATCTTCAAGACCAGCAGTTTTATCTGAGAGATTCAGATCAGTTCAAAGATGGAGTTCCTCCCCAAAGAAAAATATCTAAAGTTGTATTATTGTGTACAATTTTGCTTTATGATATTAATTCTATTGTTATACTTCATTACAAGTTTCATTTTATGTTCAAAATGTTCTTAAATTCATTTTTGTAGAAGATTTTTACAGGTTCAAAATGTTCTTCTTCACTAAGCATTAGATTGTTTCAATGTTTGGAGCCAAAAACTAAAGCATGAATCTGTGAGGGAAATTAATTAGACATGCTGATGTTATTTATTGTTCTTTCTTTTTTGACATTTATGTTTGTCAAATAAAAAATAGTTTTAGTTACTTTACGTTTTTAAATAGCCTATATTTGAAAAGGATTGCTAACAAACTGTAAAGATAAGTGTGTCAGTCATGTCAGAGTGAGAAGTATGTGTTTTTGTTTTTTTCAATAGAGCTCTGTATTTCTAATGGAAAGCACTCAGACTCAGAATAAAGTGAGATGATCTGCTGATCCTGAATGGCTTGTTTAATTAGTGTTTATAGTCTGAGGCTCATCAATATTATCAGCTGCTGAAAATCCTCTAGGCTATATTTGTTAATAGCTCCTGTTTTCACCTCATATTATGCAGATCTCCTGTAAACTGTCAGTTAAAGTTCATTTCATTCTTATCGTCAGACTTAAACTATGCAGTTACTACTATGATATCTTCAAGACAAAAATGTCCTAACAGCATATATTTCATCTTTAGTCTGTGTTAGACTTTGTTAAATACTGATTATAAAATTTTTGCACACATTTTTACCAACAGACTTTAACAAAGTTATCGGACGTAGATTATCTATATATCTAGAGTCTTTATCGGGTTTAGGTAATAACGTAATCAGCCCTTGTCTCTGTGTAGAGCTTAATGTGCCTTCTTCAATAGATTGTAGAAAAGCTTTAAATAATAATTATTTTAAATCATCCAAAAAAAATCTATCAAAGTTAGAAGTTAGCCCATCAGGACCGGGTGATTTATTTAATTTGAGGTTTTTCACAGCTATATTTGGCACTTTTTTTTCTTTTCATAAAGAAGAATGATGGAACATTACAAAAATATATTAACAAGTAAATCCAGATACACAAAATATAATAGCAATCTTAAACTGTAGAACAGTGTTTAAGAGGAGAAAATAAATAAATAAAATAAACAAATAACCACATAGGAAAAACTAATTTTGTACACAATTTGTACACAATTGTACTGTTTAATAGACAATAATGACGTGATATTTCACTCTTAATCACCGTAGGCTTAAAACAAAAGAATATCATCAGCATAAATTGAACTGGTTTGAATGGCTATACTGCAGAGCAATTACTGTATGCCATAAAATATAAATGTCACTGTGATTTGATGGTGGATGTGGTAAATAAGCTGCCAGCGATCAAACTATTGTTTTTGAAGTCACTGAAAATGGTAGTTTTGCGAATATGATTGAGATTGCAAATATGAGGCAGATGCTGAATGTACTGTGGAAGTGTGCTCTGACGATGACGGCGATGGTACAATCATCTGCTCAAATTGAACCCTTCTAAGTTTCAAAAGGTAACGAAATATGCTTTATTTTATTCTTCTGTAATGGTTCTTAAAATATCAAGTTTTGATAATATTTTAATATCAAGAGTTTTTTTTTGCTATTGCACCAATTTAGGATCCATCTGTGCTGGATATATAGGTCTGGGTCGCTAAAGACCCGAATATGTGAGAGTGATTGGTGAAACATTCATGCATTTAAGGGTTAAAGGTAGAGAGAAGTGTTTATTACGTTTGAAATATGGATATTTATCTTTCAAAATGCATGGATTCGCTACAGGAGGCCTTCATTCACCCCCGGAGCCATGTGAGGGACGTTTTATTATGGATGCGCATACTTTATTTGACGTCTTCCGAACTGTATCAGCAAACGCCCATTTAGTCCCATGGAAAGGCTTGGAGGGGCCAACCCAGGACCATTTTTAATATAACTGTAGTCTCATTTAGTTTGATTCGTCTGAAAGAAGAAAGTCACATACACCTAGGATGCTTCGAAGGTGAGTAAAGCACAGCCTAATTTTCATTTTTGGGTGAACTAACCCTTTAAGCGTTTATTTAAGCAACAGTCAAAGAGGTACTTTCTGAATTGCTTTCTGCATCTGCTGACTAAAACATTTATCACAGCAGGCAACGAGCCTGTGAGGGAAAATGTTAAGATTTAAGCGAATTTGTGTTTTTGTATGTTCGTCTATGCTTGTTTAGATGTTTGAAGTGATAATGATGCAGGTACTGAATGCTCTTTATTTTTTAAGATTTCATATTTTTTTCAGTTTCTGGACATACCAAAAAGAAAATCATATTATGTTTTAGTTTTAGCCTTTAAGCAAATTTTCTTACGTGAATAATTAGTTTCTACCCACAGATGCTTATATAAAAAGTGAGATGATCAGCTGATCCTGAATGACTTGTTTAATTAGTGTTTGTAGTCTGAGTCTCATCAATATTATCAGCTGCTGAAAATCCTCTTTATTTCATGTCAATAGATGCTGTTTTCACCTCATTCATTATGCTGATGACTTTGAGTCTGTTAATTGCCACATTAAGCTCATTTTATTGCTGTTAACAGACTTAAGCAAACGACACAATCAGCTATTGTTACATTACAAGATGTAACTATCACAACAGCATTTATTCATTAATCTGTGGAAAGATTGCAGGAATCTCATTTTTCATTGTATCTTCTTCAAATTTGAAATATAAACTCATGAGACACGTGGCTTTCAACCCATTCATTTTCTGGATTGCTCCAGGACTTATTTCATGTATTTGTTTATGAAATAAAAAAAAACATTTAGTTTGGAAAAACATTTTTCAAGGCACGTCAGTGTCTATAACTTTTTATCTTTTTGAGCATTATCAACTCTGGATGATGGATAGTAAAGCCTAGAGTGTCTTCTTTCCAAAGATACATAAATTGTGTGTGTAGCAAACTTTGTCAGGAACTGTTACCATTTTAATTTAGGTAGGTCATTTTCACCTGTGAGGCCCAAAATGGGGTTGCTTGCTAACAGGTTAACCATGTTTCATATAAAACACAAAACACCCAAACTAGTGGGTTATTTGTTTCTTAATTTTAGATAGATTTTATATGTTTAATCTTCTGTTGTTTTATTCTTCTTTACATTGTTTATATTTGGTTTCTTTTAATTGTAGCATTTGTTTTCAAATTCTTGTGTTAGATAGTATGCAGATGATATAGGTAAACATAAATGTTTAAAATGTGTGAATTAGTAAAAAGAAAATAGGTAACTGATTTATTCTTGATTTTGACAGATCAGCTCCTTCTACTGAACAGCCATGATGAAGCTCCTCCCACAACAATCACACCTTCAGTGAAGCTCCTCCCACAACAATCACAGCTTCAGTGAAGCTCCTCCCACTGCAGCTCAGCAATAAATGCTGGAATATTCCCATCAGTCTACAAGTGAAGACGAGCATCAGAGCATCAGGAAGAAGTGAAATCTGCAGAGACAGAGTTTATTGAAGGACAGAGAGAACATGAGAGATCCAGAACCCTGCAGAATGAAACACACTGAAGAACAAACAGGTTGGTGTTTATTCTTGATCCTTCATCAATGAAGCTGGAGAACAATAAGGTTATAAAGTTTCAAACAGTTTATCAGATTTATTGCAGTAGGAAAATTTGTAAAATCTGTACAATAGTTGAAGCAATAAATAATAAGGACACTTTTAATAAACTGGGTAATTAAAAAAAAAATCAATTTATGTTATATAATTGTGTATCTGGAAAGTTTCAGGGTCACTAAGGTCATATAAAAAATGCATCAAAATGATATGAAAATACATAGCAATTGCTACTTTCCACTGTTTCATCAGGGTTCACTTTTTTGTTCTTTCTATTTTTTTTTAAAAATCAACATTTTTTACTTTAATTTCAGAGTTGATTGAAGAAAACAAGGAGAATGAAGAACTGAATGAAGAGGAGAAACATCATGTAAAAAGATTTTTTTTAAGTCACTCTCAAACCAAACAGAAAAATTTAAAGAAAAGAACAGACGAGAAATCTTTCACCTTCACTCAGTGCGGAAAGAGTTTCTCATACAAACAGAGTCTCAATGTTCACATGAGGATCCACACTGGAGAGAAACCATTCACATGTGATCAGTGTGGAAAGAGTTTCAGACAACAAGGACACCTTAAAGAGCACATGAACATCCACACTGGAGAGAAACCTTACATTTTCATCTGTGAGATTCAGATCAACTCAAAGATGGAGTTCAAGTAGTTATTCTTCCATTTAAAATGCTGATGAAAGATATACTGTAGCTTTGCAACTGATCCTCTTTTATTTCTCTTGTAAAATGACCATTTATTATTGTTACATAAACAGTATCATGTGAATTGTGTCTTGCCAACCGTTTCTATATAATATCAATATATTCTTTGATGTGGTTTTGCTATTCACACTCCAGAACAGAGATCTCTCTCACACTTTAGGTCTGTGCGATTAATCTAATCTTATATTCGATTTTGAGTTTGGCTTCCAATCGTAATGAAAACAAAATATTTGCGGTAAAGTGATTATTGTGCTGCATTCCGTCTACCTTCACAGAGCTTTTGTTCCTCTCTAAAAATCCAGACATAACATTGTAGATCTCAGAGTGAATCAGACAGTGATAACATAACCAGAACTGAAACTGACCATGAAGCAGATTTCTACAGGAGGCCCCAAGTCCACATTTAGGACCTTAAAATTAGAGATTCTCTCATATAACGCCCGTCTGAAACTGATTTTACATTAGATTCATTCATTCAAGTGTCAGTGACCTGAACAGTCAGTAAGGAGATATCAATCAAGTTAGTTTTGTGTAATTTGACTAATTTTGTGTATTAGCTTTGAGTAATCATTGAGTAAACATTTCCTTTTTATTGATACCTTGTCTTTATAAATTTAATCAACAAATTTCATTGTCTGCTGACTATTTGCATTAGGATTTTTTTTAAAATATAATTTTAGGCCCATGAAATATTATGTCTGCAATCTGGAATTTCTCTCCCACTGAGCAGCTCTCCCGCTCAACAGAGCAGACGCAGAGAGAGAGAGAGAGAGAGAGGTGTGTGCGTGCTGGGAAAGAGAGACCTCGCGCTCGTGTGGCAGTCAGCTTCAGATGCATAATATTTATATTTGCTACAAGCAGGATACACAAGAAGCACGTTCAACTCGGACACGCAGACGGTTGTCGTGGTAATAAACACCATTCTCGTGTCCGCGCTTCATGCGCATCTCGTATATGAAAAGCATTTTAGGGGGCCCTTGGCTTTTGGGGGCCCTAGGCAGTCGCCTACCTTTGCCTATTGGGTAAGTCCGCCCCTGACTGTCGTCACACATGCAACACATCTAACACACAGCATATTTTTCTCTTTATATACTCATTATATTTAATGAGTATATTTCGAGTAAACGTTTCGCTCGTTTTCTGATGAACTACGGTGGGCGCGCAGGGACAAAACACCAAACGTCTGCAATATTTTAATCACCAGGGAGCACTCAAACACCATTTACTTTAGTTTATAGCCTAATTTCATGTAATTTTGCACTATGAATTATTATAATCTATATTCGCTTTTTGATTCCATTAGCAAACGACAAGATCAGCTATTGTGACATTTGCCACTATCACAACAGCATTTATTCATTAAGCTGTGATGAACCAGGTTTCATATAAAACACAGAACTAAAACATATAAAACAAATTAAGTTAAACTCAGTTCATTGGTTCTTTCACTTTTAAAATTCTTACATTGTTTATATTTGGTGTCTTGTATGTGTTTTATATATTTCTGTGCCTGTATATTAATGAGAGAAAGGATAAATAATAATAATCATTGATTTTTTTTTCAGCCTACAAGTACGAGCATCAGAGCATCAGAAAGAAGTGAAATCTGCAGAGACAGAGTTTATTGAAGGACAGAGAGAACATGAGAGATCCAGAACCCTGCAGAATGAAACACACTGAAGAACAAACAGGTTGGTGTTTATTCTTGATCCTTCATCAATGAGACTGAAGAACCATTAGATTATAAAGCAGTTCATCATATTTAGTGTTTGTATTAGGAAAAAAAACATAAACCAATAAATAATATAGATGAGACTTTCTATGTTCAGGGTACAAAATAATTCCTGAAACTCAATTGTCTTAATTTTTGTCTTTTAATGTTTTGATCAAATGGTCAGTGAAAAGAGGTTTGATAAACATTCAACATCAGAAAGTCAAACTAAATATGACCTGAGATCTGTTTTTTTAATTATTTTTTTTTACACATTTATTTTTATTTTTTTTTCACTATTGTTGTACTCTAGAAAACATTCAAATGATGTCACTTCCTGGTTGTTGACATTTAAAAAGAAAGAGATGGAATGAAAGGAAATAACAGTGTTGAGTATAAAATGCAGCTAATTAATAAAAAATTAGTTATTGATTATGTATTAATTAATATTGGTGTACAATGTTTAATAAAATGTTAATATTGGTGGTGGTCATGTTACCACATTCTCAGACTTGGTCATCATACTCTATCCTTAGATGAAGACCCTCCTGTCACACACAAACACCCTTTTATTCTCAACATTTGATTACCTAAAATGTATTAAAGATTTAACAGTATTAATTCCATTAAATAAAAGTTATATCTTGTAATGTCACAATAGCTGATCGTGTAATTTGATTAAGTCTGTTAAGCAATAAAATTAACAGCAATAAAATGAGCTTAATGTGGCAATTAACAGATCTTTAGTCATCAGCATAATGAATGAGGTGAAAACAGGATCTATTGACATGAAATAAAGAGGATTTTCAGCAGCTGATAATATTGATGAGCCTCAGACTATAAACACTCATTAAACAAGCCATTCAGGATCAGCAGATCATCTCACTTTATTCTGAGTGTTTGTTGGTAGTACCAGCATCATTATCACTCCAAACATCTAAACTATCATTCAAACAAACATATAAAAACACAAATTCGCTCAGATCTTAACATTTTCCCTCTAATATTTCTATATTTATTCTGTCATTTTTTTATTTTTATATTGTTTATATTTGGTGTCTATTAATTGTGTGGGGTTTTACCCCAGTTTTTTTTTATATATTTCTTTTTCTCTATATTAATGAAGGATAAAATAAATGTAGGAATTTATTCTACTAAAAAGTTAATTTATAAGATGCATAGATAGGTGAACATGAAGAGTTAAATAGTTGTGAATTAGTTTAATATCATAAACTCAGTAACTGATTTATCTTTTATTTTGGCAGATCTGCTCCTCCTTCAGTGAAGCTCCTCCCACAACAATCACTCCTTCAGTGAAGCTCCTCCCACAACAATCACAGCTTCAGTGAAGCTCCTCCCACAACAATCACTCCTTCAGTGAAGCTCCTCCCACAACAATCACTCCTTCAGTGAAGCTCCTCCCACAACAATCACTCCTTCAGTGAAGCTCCTCCCACAATAATCACACCTTCAGTGAAGCTCCTCCCACAACAATCACTCCTTCAGTGAAGCTCCTCCCACTGCAGTACAGCAATAAATGCTGGAATATTCCCATCAGTCTACAAGTGAAGACGAGCATCAGAGCATCAGGAAGAAGTGAAATCTGCAGAGACAGAGTTTATTGAAGGACAGAGAGAACATGAGAGATCCAGAACCCTGCAGAATGAAACACACTGAAGAACAAACAGGTTGGTGTTTATTCTTGATGCTTTAGTAATGAGACTGAAGAACATTTAAAGTTATCAGCAGTTCATCAGATTTAGTGTTTATAGTAGAAAAATACTCTAGGAGTTGTAAAAAATGAAAGAAAAAAAAAAAGTCCAATAAATAATATAGGAGAGTTTCTATCTCCAGGGTACAAAATATGGACTAAAACTCAAATGTTCAAATGATGTCACTTCCTGGGTGTTGCCATTAAAAAAATGCTTTAGCTTTAAAAAGGAAGAAATGGAATGGAAATTGTGTTGAGTGAAGAATACTTGCCAGTTAATTAGTTTATAATAGAAAAATAGTTAAATACATAATATTTTAGTATATTATATTAATGCTAATATTATGTTTATAATATAATATCATTGTGGATTTGATATAGCATCAAATAGTTCTTACTACAGAAACATTGGATTAGTGTCTGTATTTTTTAATATAGATAATTGTACCTTATTTTGTAAAAATGTGTAAAAATGATCATAATGTTGTATAGCCGTTGTCTGCTTTTAGTTCACATTTCTCTGATTTATTTAATTTATTTATATTGTAATTTTTTAAATCTTGAATTTCAGATCTAATGGAAAAACCACAACATGTCAAAACTAGAGAAAAAACTCACTCACAGACTGAAAGAGTTTCTTTACTGAAAAGAAAAGTCAAGAAAAGTTTCACCTGCACTCAGTGTGGAAAGAGTTTGACACACAAACAGCATTTCAATGTTCACATGAGGATCCACACTGGAGAGAAACCGTTCTCATGTGATCAGTGCGGGAAGAGTTTCACAGACTCATCAAACCTTAAGAAACACATGAACATCCACACTGGAGAGAAATTGTATGAATGTGATCAATGTGAAAAAACATTTTTGAGGGCTTCAGACCTGAAGAATCACCTGAAAGTTCATTCAAAGGAGAAACCACATTCATGTTCTTTCTGTGGAAAGAGTTTTTCACATCTGCATAGTTTAAAAGTTCATCAGAAGATACACACTGGTGTGAGAGATCATATGTGCTTTGAGTGTGAGAAGACTTTTATTACAGCTCAACATTTGAAACGGCACCAGAGGATCCACACTGGAGAGAAACCTTACAAGTGTTCACACTGCAACAAGAGATTCAGTCGGTCAGGACACTTGAAATCACATGAGTGGATTCACACTGGAGAGAAATTGTATCACTGCACTGCATGCGGGAAGAGTTTCACTCATTTATCTTCTCTACGCAGGCATAAAATAAACAATCACAATAAGTAGTTTATCTTCAGGTCCACTGCTTTCAAGTGTTGCACCGCATCTCTTCCATATTAATCTGTCATAAGAAACATCATCTAAATTAGTCACAGTGAAAGTTTATCTTCAAGACCAGCAGTTTTATCTGAGCGATTTAGATCAGTTCAAAGATGGAGTTCCTCCCCAAAGAAAAATATCTAAAGTTGTATTATTGTGTACAATTTTGCTTTATGATATTAATTCTATTGTTATATACTTCATTACAAGTTTCATTTTATGTTCAAAATGTTCTTAAATTCATTTTTGTAGAAGATTTTTACAGGTTCAAAATGTTCTTCTTCACTAAGCATTAGATTGTTTCAATGTTTGGAGCCAAAAACTAAAGCATGAATCTGTGAGGGAAATTAATTAGACATGCTGATGTTATTTATTGTTCTTTCTTTTTTGACATTTATGTTTGTCAAATAAAAAATAGTTTTAGTTACTTTACGTTTTTAAATAGCCTATATTTGAAAAGGATTGCTAACAAACTGTAAAGATAAGTGTGTCAGTCATGTCAGAGTGAGAAGTATGTGTTTTTGTTTTTTTCAATAGAGCTCTGTATTTCTAATGGAAAGCACTCAGACTCAGAATAAAGTGAGATGATCAGCTGATCCTGAATGGCTTGTTTAATGAGTGTTTATAGTCTGAGGCTCATCAATATTATCAGCTGCTGAAAATCCTCTAGGCTATATTTGTTAATAGCTCCTGTTTTCACCTCATATTATGCAGATCTCCTGTAAACTGTCAGTTAAAGTTCATTTCATTCTTATCGTCAGACTTAAACTATGCAGTTACTACTATGATATCTTCAAGACAAAAATGTCCTAACAGCATATATTTCATCATTAGTCTGTGTTAGACTTTGTTAAATACTGATTATAAAATTTTTGCACACATTTTTACCAACAGACTTTAACAAAGTTATCGGACGTAGATTATCTATATATCTAGAGTCTTTATCGGGTTTAGGTAATAACGTAATCAGCCCTTGTCTCTGTGTAGAGCTTAATGTGCCTTCTTCAATAGATTGTAGAAAAGCTTTAAATAATAATTCTTTTAAATCATCCAAAAAAAATCTATCAAAGTTAGAAGTTAGCCCATCAGGACCGGGTGATTTATTTAATTTGAGGTTTTTCACAGCTATATTTGGCACTTTTTTTTCTTTTCATAAAGAAGAATGATGGAACATTACAAAAATATATTAACAAGTAAATCCAGATACACAAAATATAATAGCAATCTTAAACTGTAGAACAGTGTTTAAGAGGAGAAAATAAATAAATAAAATAAACAAATAACCACATAGGAAAAACTAATTTTGTACACAATTTGTACACAATTGTACTGTTTAATAGACAATAATGACGTGATATTTCACTCTTAATCACCGTAGGCTTAAAACAAAAGAATATCATCAGCATAAATTGAACTGGTTTGAATGGCTATACTGCAGAGCAATTACTGTATGCCATAAAATATAAATGTCACTGTGATTTGATGGTGGATGTGGTAAATAAGCTGCCAGCGATCAAACTATTGTTTTTGAAGTCACTGAAAATGGTAGTTTTGCGAATATGATTGAGATTGCAAATATGAGGCAGATGCTGAATGTACTGTGGAAGTGTGCTCTGACGATGACGGCGATGGTACAATCATCTGCTCAAATTGAACCCTTCTAAGTTTCAAAAGGTAACGAAATATGCTTTATTTTATTCTTCTGTAATGGTTCTTAAAATATCAAGTTTTGATAATATTTTAATATCAAGAGTTTTTTTTTGCTATTGCACCAATTTAGGATCCATCTGTGCTGGATATATAGGTCTGGGTCGCTAAAGACCCGAATATGTGAGAGTGATTGGTGAAACATTCATGCATTTAAGGGTTAAAGGTAGAGAGAAGTGTTTATTACGTTTGAAATATGGATATTTATCTTTCAAAATGCATGGATTCGCTACAGGAGGCCTTCATTCACCCCCGGAGCCATGTGAGGGACGTTTTATTATGGATGCGCATACTTTATTTGACGTCTTCCGAACTGTATCAGCAAACGCCCATTTAGTCCCATGGAAAGGCTTGGAGGGGCCAACCCAGGACCATTTTTAATATAACTGTAGTCTCATTTAGTTTGATTCGTCTGAAAGAAGAAAGTCACATACACCTAGGATGCTTCGAAGGTGAGTAAAGCACAGCCTAATTTTCATTTTTGGGTGAACTAACCCTTTAAGCGTTTATTTAAGCAACAGTCAAAGAGGTACTTTCTGAATTGCTTTCTGCATCTGCTGACTAAAACATTTATCACAGCAGGCAACGAGCCTGTGAGGGAAAATGTTAAGATTTAAGCGAATTTGTGTTTTTGTATGTTCGTCTATGCTTGTTTAGATGTTTGAAGTGATAATGATGCAGGTACTGAATGCTCTTTATTTTTTAAGATTTCATATTTTTTTCAGTTTCTGGACATACCAAAAAGAAAATCATATTATGTTTTAGTTTTAGCCTTTAAGCAAATTTTCTTACGTGAATAATTAGTTTCTACCCACAGATGCTTATATAAAAAGTGAGATGATCAGCTGATCCTGAATGACTTGTTTAATTAGTGTTTGTAGTCTGAGTCTCATCAATATTATCAGCTGCTGAAAATCCTCTTTATTTCATGTCAATAGATGCTGTTTTCACCTCATTCATTATGCTGATGACTTTGAGTCTGTTAATTGCCACATTAAGCTCATTTTATTGGTGTTAACAGAATTAAGCAAATGACACAATCAGCTATTGTTACATTACAAGATGTAACTATCACAACAGCATTTATTCATTAATCTGTGGAAAGATTGCAGGAATCTCATTTTTCATTGTATCTTCTTCAAATTTGAAATATAAACTCATGAGACACGTGGCTTTCAACCCATTCATTTTCTGGATTGCTCCAGGACTTATTTCATGTATTTGTTTATGAAATAAAAAAAAACATTTAGTTTGAAAAAACATTTTTCAAGGCACGTCAGTGTCTATAACTTTTTATCTTTTTGAGCATTATCAACTCTGGATGATGGATAGTAAAGCCTAGAGTGTCTTCTTTCCAAAGATACATAAATTGTGTGTGTAGCAAACTTTGTCAGGAACTGTTACCATTTTAATTTAGGTAGGTCATTTTCACCTGTGAGGCCCAAAATGGGGTTGCTTGCTAACAGGTTAACCATGTTTCATATAAAACACAAAACACCCAAACTAGTGGGTTATTTGTTTCTTAATTTTAGATAGATTTTATATGTTTAATCTTCTGTTGTTTTATTCTTCTTTACATTGTTTATATTTGGTTTCTTTTAATTGTAGCATTTGTTTTCAAATTCTTGTGTTAGATAGTATGTAGATGATATAGGTAAACATAAATGTTTAAAATGTGTGAATTAGTAAAAAGAAAATAGGTAACTGATTTATTCTTGATTTTGACAGATCAGCTCCTCCTACTGAACAGCCATGATGAAGCTCCTCCCACAACAATCACACCTTCAGTGAAGCTCCTCCCACAACAATCACACCTTCAGTGAAGCTCCTCCCACAACAATCACACCTTCAGTGAAGCTCCTCCCACAACAATCAGTGAAGCTCCTCCCACAACAATCACACCTTCAGTGAAGCTCCTCCCACAACAATCACACCTTCAGTGAAGCTCCTCCCACAACAATCACACCTTCAGTCCCTCCCACAACAATCACAGCAGCTCAGCAATAAATGCTGGAATATTCCCATCAGTCTACAAGTGAAGACGAGCATCAGAGCATCAGGAAGAAGTGAAATCTGCAGAGACAGAGTTTATTGAAGGACAGAGAGAACATGAGAGATCCAGAACCCTGCAGAATGAAACACACTGAAGAACAAACAGGTTGGTGTTTATTCTTGATCCTTCATCAATGAAGCTGGAGAACAATAAGGTTATAAAGTTTCAAACAGTTTATCAGATTTATTGCAGTAGGAAAATTTGTAAAATCTGTACAATAGTTGAAGCAATAAATAATAAGGACACTTTTAATAAACTGGGTAATTAAAAAAAAAATCAATTTATGTTATATAATTGTGTATCTGGAAAGTTTCAGGGTCACTAAGGTCATATAAAAAATGCATCAAAATGATATGAAAATACATAGCAATTGCTACTTTCCACTGTTTCATCAGGGTTCACTTTTTTGTTCTTTCTTTTTTTTTTAAAAATCAACATTTTTTACTTTAATTTCAGAGTTGATTGAAGAAAACAAGGAGAATGAAGAACTGAATGAAGAGGAGAAACATCATGTAAAAAGATTTTTTTTTAAGTCACTCTCAAACCAAACAGAAAAATTTAAAGAAAAGAACAGACGAGAAATCTTTCACCTGCACTCAGTGCGGAAAGAGTTTCTCATACAAACAGTCTCAATGTTCACATGAGGATCCACACTGGAGAGAAACCATTCACATGTGATCAGTGCGGGAAGAGATTCAGACAACAAGGACACCTTAAAGAGCACATGAACATCCACACTGGAGAGAAACCTTACATTTTCATCTGTGAGATTCAGATCAACTCAAAGATGGAGTTCAAGTAGTTATTCTTCCATTTAAAATGCTGATGAAAGATATACTGTAGCTTTGCAACTGATCCTCTTTTATTTCTCTTGTAAAATGACCATTTATTATTGTTACATAAACAGTATCATGTGAATTGTGTCATGCCAACCATTTCTATATAATATCAATATATTCTTTGATGTGGTTTTGCTATTCACACTCCAGGACAGAGATCTCTCTCACACTTTAGGTCTGTGCGATTAATCTAATCTTATATTCGATTTTGAGTTTGGCTTCCAATCGTAATGAAAACAAAATATTTGCGGTAAAGTGATTATTGTGCTGCATTCCGTCTACCTTCACAGAGCTTTTGTTCCTCTCTAAAAGTCCAGACATAACATTGTAGATCTCAGAGTGAATCAGACAGTGATAACATAACCAGAACTGAAACTGACCATGAAGCAGATTTCTACAGGAGGCCCCAAGTCCACATTTAGGACCTTAAAATTAGAGATTCTCTCATATAACGCCCGTCTGAAACTGATTTTACATTAGATTCATTCATTCAAGTGTCAGTGACCTGAACAGTCAGTAAGGAGATATCAAACAAGTTAGTTTTGTGTAATTTGACTAATTTTGTGTATTAGCTTTGAGTAATCATTGAGTAAACATTTCCTTTTTATTGATACCTTGTCTTTATAAATTTAATCAACAAATTTCATTGTCTGCTGACTATTTGCATTAGGATTTTTTTTTAAATATAATTTTAGGCCCATGAAATATTATGTCTGCAATCTGGAATTTCTCTCCCACTGAGCAAAAGTACGTCCAAACGACGTCTTTTCAACGTATTTTCGGACGTCGAAGTGACGTCCCCTGAAGAGCCAGAATGAAAGTTTTTATGACGTCTTCTGGACGTCCAATATCAATATCCACAGGACGTCTATAGAAGGTTAAAATTTATTTTCAATTGTGGTCATTGTGGACGTATTTTCAACGTCTTATAAGGTCAACTGTAGTCTCATTTAGACGTCATTTATACTGTTTCTGGACAAAATAAACACTCTGCATTCAATTAAATCTCATGTTTATTTCAATGTAATTTCTATTTGTACTTGTAAATTAACTTAAAGACACTGGGCCTCATTTACGAAATGAACGTACGACCGAAAATTGGGCGTATGGACGTTTCTGCACAAAACTTGGAATTGATCAATATGGACGTGAGCGGTGGCTCAAATCTCATGTCAGGTCTGAGCCTGAACTTGCGTGCAGCATAGAGAATTTTGGAGAATTGTATAATGACAGCATTTTGTTCATCTAGATTATTTTTCTAAAGCGACAAACAAAGCTTTTTTTTTTTTTAAGGCTTTAGCTTTATATGCGCAAATAGCAGCATAAAGAACAGACCATGAAGAATCACACATCGTCATATCACACACCTGCAGCACTTCTGTGAATGGAGAAAAATTATAAAAGGAACAAAATAAATAGGGCTACATGAAATATATTTATCTTAATTAACAGATTAACAAAAGAATAAAGAAAAAAACACGTTTTTGTGACACTTTCGTTTTCGTTTTTTTTTTTTCGTTTTTGCATTTTATTTGTTTTCTTTATATCTTTATTTTTAAAAATGTAACTGATCGGTGATCACGTAGGTGCCTCACACAACATTTCAGCCATTAATCAAACTAAAGTGCAGTCAACCAAACATAAATGTTACACTGCACAATTTACAATGTCCACTGTAAAATCAGCGTGCATCGCCGAAACAAACATATATTGCGCATGTGGGTGATGTTTTACGTGGATATTGGAACTCAAGTGAAGTACAAAGCCTTATTTACATCATAGATAATAGTTTAGCAACCAAATGTTACAAAATGGCAAAAATGGAAACATTTGGATGTCGAATGAGAGGCTTGTGAGCCCAATGCGTTTAGTTTCGCTTTAATAAATTAATTTTAGCTTGACGTTGTATTCTGTTTATAATGAATGCCATATAGCCTAATTTGTGATTTACTTCATAGTTTAATATAACATTTTATAGCTACTCATTTGTTTCATTCTTGTTCTGTAATACCGTTAAATTTAAAGGGTTTGTTGTGGATTAAGGAGAACTAAATAATCTATATAGTGTTTATAATGTTTATAAATGTTTCATTATATTTAATTTATATGTAGGCTATATTAAATATATTTAATATGCATATCAATTAATGCTATTGTTTGCAATTATAAGGTTAACGGGTGTTTTTGGAGTAAGATCAATTTCTCTTTCATGAGATTGCTTCCTCTTTTTGGCCGAGTTATGTTTCTCCCTGTCGTAAACTCTAGGGGCGAGGCTTCTAAACCGGGGTGTTTTTAGGGGCGTAATATTCAAATGACGATTGTTTTCAGCCGCCATATTTATCAACGTACGATCTTTCGTACGATGGGATTGGCGGCATACGAATGTTTCATAAATCACACATGAGCTCTGTCGTAAGTTAATTTGTGCGCTCCAATCGCTTCAGCGCTGATTCTACACGCGTTTGGCGCTTTGAATCATTTGAACGCTTTGAACTGTCCTGCAGTTGGCGCCGCGAGCTCGTGCAGCGCTCTCAGAACCATTCTGTCCATAATGTTTTAGAAAAGAAATCACGTCCTTGTTATGATGATGAGGGCAGGGTCAGCGATAAGTGGGATCTAGGCTGGACATCGGCCACCCAGCGTTGCTGAACAAAAACCGGGCAATGAGCAGAATTCTTTCTTCATGTTGGCCAATATATGGGACATTGTAGCTAACACAAGACAGCTGCATTTTTGGCAACACAATCTGTATTCATAGCAGCCACTGGCTTACAATGTTCACGTTAATGAATGTGTCTAAACAACCGAATTTACTTATAAGTTTTAAGTAAACATGCAAAAATAAAACAACTCACCTTTACTAGGCTATAGTTAACTGAAATTAAATGATCAACTGGCCATACCTCTGCTGAATCGTAGTCTCAGCCTCAGACGTCACGCTCACAGAACGTCTGATGCACATGGCACACAAAAGTGGAAACGGATTGGTTGAATTATACAGGATTTCCAGGAGACGGGTGTGTTGCGTTCTTTAACGTTCCACCTGGAAACAAAGATGCCGTGATGCCAAACCCCCCCACGAAAGAAGAAAGCTGTCATGTTTAAAACTGTGATGACGAGCGCTTATCAGAAAGCACGTTAGTGCGAGCCCTCCCGGAACCCATAGAGATTGCATTGCAGTGCCTGCAATTAAAAAAAAAAAAGTCTTTGTATGGAAGTCTATGGGAACAATCGGGGCGATTCTCAGTCTGACAGAAATCGCCCAAAAAGGGGCGGTACTACACAGAACGTGACTCGACGCTGATTGGATTATATTTCCAGAGGCAGAACAAACAGTAGAAGAGTGAAAGCTAGCGTAACACTGTGACTGAATGTGAAAGAAAAAAAATCCCTCCCTTTCGTGCTTTGGTGGTGCGTCGCCCGATTGCCCTAATGGAGAAACCGCCCCTGACTGTAACTGTTCCCCCCCCCAAGCATTGTTAGATGCATAGTTTCCTGTAGTTATGCGAAGATTTGGTTTCAAAAACAGTATCAGTAAACTAGTGCTATTTCTTATGATTTTAAATCTGCATTGAACTTCAGATTAATCTCAAAGTAAAAGGCAGTACTAAAGTCGGATTTTGTGGTGGATGTGTTCAAATTTTATCATCTTAATTCAAGTGATGAAGGATTTTGAAAGTCTGACAGTAATCAATGTTGAGCACTACTGTGAGGTTAACTTTGCATGGTGTAAATGTTTGAAAATGATTAACAGTTGAAAACATTCATTAGAAATTTAGAAAAATAATTAAAAAGTAATCAGTTACATTACTTTAATAAAGTAATTGAAAAAGTTACACTACTATTACATTTTAAATAGGGTAACTTAGTAACCTTCCCAACACTGCTTACTTTTCATTGTTATGCAGATGATACGCAAATGTATCTACCTTTGAAACTGAAAGATATTGGCTCTTTAGCGCCCCTACTGCAGTGCCTTGAGGAAATTAAGGCCTGGATGGTACTAAATTTCCTTAATTTTAATGAAAATAAAACAGAAGTTATGCTGTTTACACTGGGAAGTACCTGTCAGTCGTTAGATTTGGACCTCTCTTGTGAAGCCCTATGTAAAAAAAATAGCTGTTTTCATGGATTGTGATTTTAAACTGGACAAACATTAACTCTTTTTTAATTGAGACAACTCACCAAGGTGAAATCTTTTCTGTCTCCTAAAGACTTTCAAAGAATTGTACATATTTGTATTTCAACTAGTCTGGATTATTGTAATGGCCTCTATATAGGCATTAGTCAGGCCTCTCTCTCCAGACTGCAGTCCTTCCGCTTCCGGCGCTGCTGTGTTCAGTCGACGTTAAAGGATGGCTCCGCTCAATTTGTGTTTTTATATACTCTTTTACGTATTTTTACTTTCTCTTTTTACACGATTAACGTCTGCACTATTTATCTATGACAAAAGAACACTTTTGGACATCGGACACCGCTGCACTAACCTGCTTCAGAACACTTTACCCACGGATCCAGCGTGGCCGTTGGAGATTCTTCGGAACGCCGAGTTCAACAAAGGCCACCCGAATAATCCCAGAAGGCGAAAGAAACACCGCGGACGACGCGCTGGAATCCGTGACAGACTGAGAAACAAAGCTCACAGCCCCCCTCTCCCCAGTATTCTGCTCGCAAATGTCCAATCCTTGGAAAATAAGATGGACGATCTTAGAGCCAGGATTAGTTTCCAACGTGACATTAGAGACTGTAACATCCTTTGTTTGTCTGAAACATGGCTCACTCCCTCGATCACGGACACCACTGTAACACCGTCTGATAACTTTGCTGTTTTACGGATGGACAGAACAGCTGAGGCCGGAAAAATCAAGGGGGGTGGAGTGTGTTTCATGATTAACAAGAAATGGTGCGACCCCAGGAATATCTCCATTCTGTCGCGTTCCTGCTCGCCTCATCTGGAACATCTATCCATTATCTGCCGCCCATTCTATTTACCCCGCGAGTTCTCCGAGGTCATCGCTACTGCCGTTTACATTCCACCTCAGGCAGACACCGGCTTGGCTTTGTCCAAACTCCACGAGGAGCTAAGCGGCTACATCAACAAACACCCTGACGCTGCCTCTATCATCGCTGGGGACTTTAACAAAGCCAACCTCAGGAAAGTAATGCCGAACTTCCATCAGCATGTATCCTGTCCAACCAGAGGACCGAATACACTGGATCATTGCTACACTCAGTTCAAGAATGCCTATAAAGCTCGTTCCCAGCCAGCCTTCGGTAAGTCTGATCACGCGGCCATTTTCCTCACACCGGAATATAAACAAAGGATCGTTCAGGAATCCCCGGGGGTGAGGGAAGTGACGCGCTGGTCCTCCCATTCTGAAGCTATGCTGCAGGCGTCTCTTGATGACGTCGACTGGGACATGTTCCGGGCGAATTCAGCTGACGTCAGCGAGTTCACGGATGTAGCACTAAGCTTTGTTTACATGCTAACCGAACAAGCCACTGAAACGGTAACAATAAGGACATTCTCTAATCAGAAACCGTGGGTGGACAGAACGGTGCGGGCTGCGGTTAACCAACGCACTGCCGCATACAACGCCGGTCTTCTGTCAGGAAACATGAGCGTTTACAAATCATCATGTTATGCTCTCCGACGGGCAGTTAGAGCTGCTAAACTCCGATACAGAGAGAGAATTGAGTCACACTTTCAGCTCAATGACTCTCGACGCATGTGGCAGGGACTGAAGACCATCTGTTCCTCTGGAAATAACCCCTCCGCCGAGGTGAGAGCAGATCCATTGCTGGCCGAAGAGCTAAACATCTTCTACGGCCGCTTCGATCGCAACGGCGACGTGCGACTCTGCCGATCAACGCGTCAGGAAGCAGCAGACAGAGCAGCGATGTTGATGTTGATCGTGTTATCACCGTGACGGAGGACGAGGTCCGGAGAGAATTAAGGAGAGTAAACATCAGAAAAGCCGCCGGACCTGATGGGATTACTGGTCGCGTTCTGAGATCGTGTGCCGATCAGCTTGCTGGTTTGTTTACTTCCATCTTTAACGAGTCCCTTGCTACCTCTGTGATTCCCACCTCATTCAAGAAATCTGTCATCATCCCTGTGCCTAAGAACAGTAAACCCTCTTGCCTGAATGACTATCGTCCAGTTGCCCTCACATCAACAGTCATGAAGGTTTTTGAGAGACTTTTAAAGAAACACATATGCTCCTCCATCCCTGCTACCTTGGACCCTCTTCAGTTTGCCTATCGCCCAAATAGGTCTACTGATGATGCCATCTCTCAGGTACTGCACTCTTCCCTCACTCATATTGACAGCAAAAATGGCAACTATGTCAGACTGCTATTCATTGACTATAGCTCAGCTTTCAACACTATAGTCCCCTCCAAGCTAGCTGTCAAACTCTCAGACCTCGGCTTAAACACTCCACTCTGTGACTGGATCCAGGACTTCCTCACCGGCAGACCACAAGTGGTGAAAATGGGCCAGTTCACCTCCAACTCCATCACCCTGAACGTAGGAGCCCCGCAGGGCTGCGTTCTGAGTCCCCTGCTCTACTCTCTCTACACACACGACTGTGTGTCCTCTCACAGCTCCACTTCTATTGTCAAATTTGCTGATGATACTGTGGTTCTGGGCCTCATTTCCAACAATGATGAGACCGCATACTTGGGTGAGGTAGAGAGACTAACATCATGGTGCCAGGACAACTGTCTCTCTCTGAACGTGAGCAAAACTAAAGAGCTGATTGTAGACTTCAGGAAGAGACAGCAGCGGCCCTACACTCCTCTTATGATCAGTGGGACCCCTGTGGAGAGAGTAAGCAGCTTCAAGTACCTCGGTGTAAACATCTCCGAGGACCTGACTTGGACTGCACACATTCAAACACAGGTCAAGAAAGCCAGGCAAAGACTGTACCATCTGCGACAGCTGAGGAAATTCAGGGTCTCACCAGCAATCCTGAAAACTTTCTATTCAGGGGCCATAGAAAGTGTATTGACTCAGTGCATCTCAGTGTGGTATAGTAACGCCACAAATCAGGACTGCAAGGCCCTGCAGAGAGTTGTGCGCTTAGCTGAGCGCATCTCTGGGTCTGCCCTCCCCTCTCTGCAGGACATCTACCTCAAACGCTGCAGAAGCAGAGCTGCAAAAATAATCAAGGACTCATATCACCCCGGTAACCGTCTTTTCATCACACTTCCTTCGGGCAAGCGCTTCAGAAGTGTGATGGCAAAAACTGAGAGACTGAGAAGGAGCTTCTACCCTCAGATCATCAGGCTCCTAAACTCAGTCTCATAAAACATCTACAGGACTCATTTAATTAACTGCGACACCCATCATTCTCCATCATCCGCATTGCTGCTATGTGTACATACCCGGTACAACCTGTTTGCACATTCATCTTGCACATCCCTGGTTATATTAATGTTTATTAAACCCTCAGTTGACTGTATTGCACATTTTAGTTCATTGCACATTTTACTCCTTATTTTATTTCTTGTTTGTACTATTATTATTATTATTATTACTTTTATTTTTATCTTATTCCTACCTATATTTATAGACATGCTCCTGTGTTATGTATAATCTTTTATTTTTTATTTTTATTTTTTGCACTGTCCATTGAGCGGACCCGTCCTGATCTACATTTCACTACTGATTATACCCTGTATGATTGTGTATGTGACAAATAAACAAGAACCTTGAACCTTGAACCTTGAGAAGGTCCAGAATGCGGCTGCTCGCCTGCTGACTAGTACATGAAAGTGGGAACACACTCTCTTCACTGGTTACCTGTACATTTTAGGATTAATTTTAAGATTTTGGTTTTTGATTTTAAATCTCTTAATGGTTTAGCACCTACATCTCTTTCCAACTTGATCAAGCTGCATGTTGTTCTGTATGGAAGCAGAATAATGACAATAGTGTTTGAAACATAAAGCATGCTGAATTCCACAAATCGAAAAAAAGATGCATTGCAATTAACAGTGCTTGCATTTTAATGCCTTGTATTTGCAGGGCTTGCATTTTTAGGTCCTGAAATTTAACATAGTTGTTTATTTAAGCTGTGAACATTTCGATTCAAAATATTTCACACAAATTTTCTTAATTAAAAATTCAATAATTCATATTCACCTTCCAGAATTCACTTCCAAAATATTAAATCTGTTTAAAAATACGATGTATAATATTCGACAGGCAAATTTCAGTCATTTTATTTCACTTTCCAAATTTGCTGCCACTAATTCAGTGGTTAAAATTCGGCAGAAAATTCAGCATTGCACATCCGGGAACCGCAGGAATAGCAGTAGAGCACCGATGCATGATCTCCAGCTGATGTCAGCCGCTCACAAGCAGGTGCCACAAGCCGCTGTTGATGAAGGCCATAATGTGGATCAAGCGATTCATTCACAAAAACTGATTTGCAGAAATGGAGCAAGTGCTAAGTAGAAGTTTTGATTATCGGGGCCAGTATAAACATGTGGAAAAGCTGATTGTGTTTATGTTTAATTCAACATCTTCGCTGTTTCCCGTAGCCTACATGTAAGCAGCTTTCTCTACCACAAAGGAGATTATAATGCTCTTTTACCCAACGCTGAAGTACAGAACTAACATTACATCTGAGGAAGACATACATTGCTTTCGGTTGCTTGTTTCCTTTACTTAGCATCATGGCTTGTGTGATGCTGTGCTTTAATACTGGTGTTCCCCTCATACCGATTCCCCAACGACGCATAATGTCGGTCAGGAATAGTCTACTTTTTATAAAATTAAAATTTTGATTCCTCTAATTGATGCCTTTGTGCACAAAAAAAAAAAAAAAATCTAAAAGTAAGCATTAGAAGAACATTATGAACATAAAATGAATCTTTTAATAAAGCATAATAATATAATTTATATCATAACGCAAAGTTGTATACAAGAATAAAACTTTAGATATTGTTCCTTGGGGAGAAATTCTATCTTTGAGGTGATCTGAATCTCACAAATGAAACTGCTGATCTTGAAGATGAACTTTATTCACTTTGAAAACTATTGATGATGTTTCTTTGTCCTGTCGTTTACTCTGGCTGGTTAGGACAGACTTTATTACTCAGTGCATTAGAGCAGTGGTTCCCAAACCTGTCCTGGAGGACCCCCTGGCCTGCACATTTTGTATGTCTCGATAATCAGACACACCCAATTTAGTTCTTGCAGTCTCTACTAACGAGCTGATGAGTGGAATCAGGTGTGTTAGAAAAGGGAGACATACAAAAGGTGCAGGGCAGGGGGGCCTCCAGGACAGGTTTGGGAACCACTGCATTAGAGCGTCACGTTTAGCAAGGTTGAAACCTCAGACTTAAAAGTGCTGGATCTATGATCTACTTACTGTGTTCGTTTTTTGTATGACTACATAAAGCCGATGAATGACAGAAACTCTTCCCGCATGCAGTGCAGTGATACGGTTTCTCTCGCATGTGGCTACTCTCATGTCTTTTCAGATTTACTGTCTGACTGAAAGTCTTGTCGCAGTGTGAACACATGTAAGGTTTCTCTCCAGTGTGAATCCTCTCATGTCTTTTCAGATTTGCTGTCTGGCTGAATATCTTGTCGCAGTGTGAACACTTGTAAGGTTTCTCTCCAGTGTGGATCCTCTGGTGCCGTTTCAATTGATCAGCTCTAATAAAAGTCTTCTCACACTCAAAGCACATATGAGCTTTTTCACCAGTGTGTATTTTCTGATGTAGTTTTAAATTCTTCAGCCGTGAAAAACTCTCTCCACATAAAGAACATGAATGTGGTTTCTCCTGTGAATGAACTTTCAGGTGATCCTTCAGGCTTGAAGCCCACAAAAATGTTTTGCCACATTGATCACATTCATGTGGTTTCTCTCCAGTGTGGATGCTCATGTGTCTCTGAAGGTTTGATGATTGTGTGAAACTCATCCCGCACTGATCACATGTGAATGGTTTCTCTCCAGTGTGGATCCTCATGTGAACCTTGAGACTCTTCTTGCTTGACAAACTCTTTCCACACTGAGCGCAGGTGAAACTTTTCTTGTCTCTTCTTTTCAGTAAAGAAACTCTTTCAGTCTGTGAGCAAGTTTTTTTGCTAGTTTTGCCATGATGATGTTTCTGCGCTTCACTCGCCTCGTTCTCCTCCATCAAATCTGAAATGAAAGTGTTACAATATAAAGTGTTATGAAAGTTACAAAATGTTACAATATAAATAAATCATAAAATAAATCAGAGAAATGTAAAGTGAAAGCAGATTATGCATAATTACAATAATTTTTAAGAGATGGGGTACAATGATTTATATAAAAAATATGGGCACACACCCATGTTTCTGTAGTAAAAACTATTCAATGTTTGATCATGAGTTAGGTGCACAAGACGGCATCAGTGAGCTTCAGCGATGTGATTGTGTGCATGTTTAGTGACATTTGCATTTTTATCGTCAGACTTAAACTATGCAGTTACTACTATGATATCTTCAAGACAAAAATGTCCTAACAGCATATATTTCATCTTTAGTCTGTGTTAGACTTTGTTAAATACTGATTATAAAATTTTTGCACACATTTTTACCAACAGACTTTAACAAAGTTATCGGACGTAGATTATCTATATATCTAGAGTCTTTATCGGGTTTAGGTAATAACGTAATCAGCCCTTGTCTCTGTGTAGAGCTTAATGTGCCTTCTTCAATAGATTGTAGAAAAGCTTTAAATAATAATTCTTTTAAATCATCCAAAAAAAATCTATCAAAGTTAGAAGTTAGCCCATCAGGACCGGGTGATTTATTTAATTTGAGGTTTTTCACAGCTATATTTGGCACTTTTTTTTCTTTTCATAAAGAAGAATGATGGAACATTACAAAAATATATTAACAAGTAAATCCAGATACACAAAATATAATAGCAATCTTAAACTGTAGAACAGTGTTTAAGAGGAGAAAATAAATAAATAAAATAAACAAATAACCACATAGGAAAAACTAATTTTGTACACAATTTGTACACAATTGTACTGTTTAATAGACAATAATGATGTGATATTTCACTCTTAATCACCGTAGGCTTAAAACAAAAGAATATCATCAGCATAAATTGAACTGGTTTGAATGGCTATACTGCAGAGCAATTACTGTATGCCATAAAATATAAATGTCACTGTGATTTGATGGTGGATGTGGTAAATAAGCTGCCAGCGATCAAACTATTGTTTTTGAAGTCACTGAAAATGGTAGTTTTGCGAATATGATTGAGATTGCAAATATGAGGCAGATGCTGAATGTACTGTGGAAGTGTGCTCTGACGATGATGGCGATGGTACAATCATCTGCTCAAATTGAACCCTTCTAAGTTTCAAAAGGTAACGAAATATGCTTTATTTTATTCTTCTGTAATGGTTCTTAAAATATCAAGTTTTGATAATATTTTAATATCAAGAGTTTTTTTTTGCTATTGCACCAATTTAGGATCCATCTGTGCTGGATATATAGGTCTGGGTCGCTAAAGACCCGAATATGTGAGAGTGATTGGTGAAACATTCATGCATTTAAGGGTTAAAGGTAGAGAGAAGTGTTTATTACGTTTGAAATATGGATATTTATATTTCAAAATGCATGGATTCGCTACAGGAGGCCTTCATTCACCCCCGGAGCCATGTGAGGGACGTTTTATTATGGATGCGCATACTTTATTTGACGTCTTCCGAACTGTATCAGCAAACACCCGTTTAGTCCCATGGAAAGGCTTGGAGGGGCCAACCCAGGACCATTTTTAATATAACTCCAATTTGATTCGTCTGAAAGAAGAAAGTCACATACACCTAGGATGCTTCGAAGGTGAGTAAAGCACAGCCTAATTTTCATTTTTGGGTGAACTAACCCTTTAAGCGTTTATTTAAGCAACAGTCAAAGAGGTACTTTCTGAATTGCTTTCTGCATCTGCTGACTAAAACATTTATCACAGCAGGCAACGAGCCTGTGAGGGAAAATGTTAAGATTTAAGCGAATTTGTGTTTTTGTATGTTCGTCTATGCTTGTTTAGATGTTTGAAGTGATAATGATGCAGGTACTGAATGCTCTTTATTTTTTAAGATTTCATATTTTTTTCAGTTTCTGGACATACCAAAAAGAAAATCATATTATGTTTTAGTTTTAGCCTTTAAGCAAATTTTCTTACGTGAATAATTAGTTTCTACCCACAGATGCTTATATAAAAAGTGAGATGATCAGCTGATCCTGAATGACTTGTTTAATTAGTGTTTGTAGTCTGAGTCTCATCAATATTATCAGCTGCTGAAAATCCTCTTTATTTCATGTCAATAGATGCTGTTTTCACCTCATTCATTATGCTGATGACTTTGAGTCTGTTAATTGCCACATTAAGCTCATTTTATTGGTGTTAACAGAATTAAGCAAACGACACAATCAGCTATTGTTACATTACAAGATGTAACTATCACAACAGCATTTATTCATTAATCTGTGGAAAGATTGCAGGAATCTCATTTTTCATTGTATCTTCTTCAAATTTGAAATATAAACTCATGAGACACGTGGCTTTCAACCCATTCATTTTCTGGATTGCTCCAGGACTTATTTCATGTATTTGTTTATGAAATAAAAAAAAAACATTTAGTTTGGAAAAACATTTTTCAAGGCACGTCAGTGTCTATAACTTTTTATCTTTTTGAGCATTATCAACTCTGGATGATGGATAGTAAAGCCTAGAGTGTCTTCTTTCCAAAGATACATAAATTGTGTGTGTAGCAAACTTTGTCAGGAACTGTTACCATTTTAATTTAGGTAGGTCATTTTCACCTGTGAGGCCCAAAATGGGGTTGCTTGCTAACAGGTTAACCATGTTTCATATAAAACACAAAACACCCAAACTAGTGGGTTATTTGTTTCTTAATTTTAGATAGATTTTATATGTTTAATCTTCTGTTGTTTTATTCTTCTTTACATTGTTTATATTTGGTTTCTTTTAATTGTAGCATTTGTTTTCAAATTCTTGTGTTAGATAGTATGTAGATGATATAGGTAAACATAAATGTTTAAAATGTGTGAATTAGTAAAAAGAAAATAGGTAACTGATTTATTCTTGATTTTGACAGATCAGCTCCTCCTACTGAACAGCCATGATGAAGCTCCTCCCACAACAATCACACCTTCAGTGAAGCTCCTCCCACAACAATCACAGCTTCAGTGAAGCTCGTCCCACTGCAGCTCAGCAATAAATGCTGGAATATTCCCATCAGTCTACAAGTGAAGACGAGCATCAGAGCATCAGGAAGAAGTGAAATCTGCAGAGACAGAGTTTATTGAAGGACAGAGAGAACATGAGAGATCCAGAACCCTGCAGAATGAAACACACTGAAGAACAAACAGGTTGGTGTTTATTCTTGATCCTTCATCAATGAAGCTGGAGAACAATAAGGTTATAAAGTTTCAAACAGTTTATCAGATTTATTGCAGTAGGAAAATTTGTAAAATCTGTACAATAGTTGAAGCAATAAATAATAAGGACACTTTTAATAAACTGGGTAATTAAAAAAAAAATCAATTTATGTTATATAATTGTGTATCTGGAAAGTTTCAGGGTCACTAAGGTCATATAAAAAATGCATCAAAATGATATGAAAATACATAGCAATTGCTACTTTCCACTGTTTCATCAGGGTTCACTTTTTTGTTCTTTCTTTTTTTTTTAAAAATCAACATTTTTTACTTTAATTTCAGAGTTGATTGAAGAAAACAAGGAGAATGAAGAACTGAATGAAGAGGAGAAACATCATGTAAAAAGATTTTTTTTAAGTCACTCTCAAACCAAACAGAAAAATTTAAAGAAAAGAACAGACGAGAAATCTTTCACCTGCACTCAGTGCGGAAAGAGTTTCTCATACAAACAGAGTCTCAATGTTCACATGAGGATCCACACTGGAGAGAAACCATTCACATGTGATCAGTGTGGAAAGAGTTTCAGACAACAAGGACACCTTAAAGAGCACATGAACATCCACACTGGAGAGAAACCTTACATTTTCATCTGTGAGATTCAGATCAACTCAAAGATGGAGTTCAAGTAGTTATTCTTCCATTTAAAATGCTGATGAAAGATATACTGTAGCTTTGCAACTGATCCTCTTTTATTTCTCTTGTAAAATGACCATTTATTATTGTTACATAAACAGTATCATGTGAATTGTGTCTTGCCAACCATTTCTATATAATATCAATATATTCTTTGATGTGGTTTTGCTATTCACACTCCAGAACAGAGATCTCTCTCACACTTTAGGTCTGTGCGATTAATCTAATCTTATATTCGATTTTGAGTTTGGCTTCCAATCGTAATGAAAACAAAATATTTGCGGTAAAGTGATTATTGTGCTGCATTCCGTCTACCTTCACAGAGCTTTTGTTCCTCTCTAAAAGTCCAGACATAACATTGTAGATCTCAGAGTGAATCAGACAGTGATAACATAACCAGAACTGAAACTGACCATGAAGCAGATTTCTACAGGAGGCCCCAAGTCCACATTTAGGACCTTAAAATTAGAGATTCTCTCATATAACGCCCGTCTGAAACTGATTTTACATTAGATTCATTCATTCAAGTGTCAGTGACCTGAACAGTCAGTAAGGAGATATCAAACAAGTTAGTTTTGTGTAATTTGACTAATTTTGTGTATTAGCTTTGAGTAATCATTGAGTAAACATTTCCTTTTTATTGATACCTTGTCTTTATAAATTTAATCAACAAATTTCATTGTCTGCTGACTATTTGCATTAGGATTTTTTTTTAAATATAATTTTAGGCCCATGAAATATTATGTCTGCAATCTGGAATTTCTCTCCCACTGAGCAAAAGTACGTCCAAACGACGTCTTTTCAACGTATTTTCGGACGTCGAAGTGACGTCCCCTGAAGAGCCAGAATGAAAGTTTTTATGACGTCTTCTGGACGTCCAATATCAATATCCACAGGACGTCTATAGAAGGTTAAAATTTATTTTCAATTGTGGTCATTGTGGACGTATTTTCAACGTCTTATAAGGTCAACTGTAGTCTCATTTAGACGTCATTTACACTGTTTCTGGACAAAATAAACACTCTGCATTCAATTAAATCTCATGTTTATTTCAATGTAATTTCTATTTGTACTTGTAAATTAACTTAAAGACACTGGGCCTCATTTACGAAATGAACGTACGACCGAAAATTGGGCGTATGGACGTTTCTGCACAAAACTTGGAATTGATCAATATGGACGTGAGCGGTGGCTCAAATCTCATGTCAGGTCTGAGCCTGAACTTGCGTGCAGCATAGAGAATTTTGGAGAATTGTATAATGACAGCATTTTGTTCATCTAGATTATTTTTCTAAAGCGACAAACAAAGCTTTTTTTTTTTAAGGCTTTAGCTTTATATGCGCAAATAGCAGCATAAAGAACAGACCATGAAGAATCACACATCGTCATATCACACACCTGCAGCACTTCTGTGAATGGAGAAAAATTATAAAAGGAACAAAATAAATAGGGCTACATGAAATATATTTATCTTAATTAACAGATTAACAAAAGAATAAAGAAAAAAACACGTTTTTGTGACACTTTCGTTTTCGTTTTTTTTTTTTCGTTTTTGCATTTTATTTGTTTTCTTTATATCTTTATTTTTAAAAATGTAACTGATCGGTGATCACGTAGGTGCCTCACACAACATTTCAGCCATTAATCAAACTAAAGTGCAGTCAACCAAACATAAATGTTACACTGCACAATTTACAATGTCCACTGTAAAATCAGCGTGCAGCGCCGAAACAAACATATATTGCACATGTGAAGGGTGATGTTTTACGTGGATATTGGAACTCAAGTGAAGTACAAAGCCTTATTTACATCATAGATAATAGTTTAGCAACCAAATGTTACAAAATGGCAAAAATGGAAACATTTGGATGTCGAATGAGAGGCTTGTGAGCCCAATGCATTTAGTTTCGCTTTAATAAATTAATTTTAGCTTGACATAGTATTCTGTTTATAATGAATGCCATATAGCCTAATTTGTGATTTATTTCATAGTTTAATATAACATTTTATAGCTACTCATTTGTTTCACTCTTGTTCTGTAATACCGTTAAATTTAAAGGGTTTGTTGTGGATTAAGGAAAACTAAATAATCTATATAGTTTTTATAGTGTTTATAAACGTTTCATTATATTTAATTTATATGTAGGCTATATTAAATATATTTAATATGCATATCAATTAATGCTATTGTTTGCAATTATAAGGTTAACGGGTGTTTTTGGAGTAAGATCAATTTCTCTTTCATGAGATTGCTTCCTCTTTTTGGCCGAGTTATGTTTCTCCCTGTCGTAAACTCTAGGGGCGAGGCTTCTAAACCGGGGTGTTTTTAGGGGCGTAATATTCAAATGACGATTGTTTTCAGCCGCCATATTTATCAACGTACGATCTTTCGTACGATGGGATTGGCGGCATACGAACGTTTCATAAATCACACATGAGCTCTGTCATAAGTTAATTTGTGCGCTCCAATCGCTTCAGCGCTGATTCTACACGCGTTTGGCGCTTTGAATCATTTGAACGCTTTGAACTGTCCTGCAGTTGGCGCCGCGAGCTCGTGCAGCGCTCTCAGAACCATTCTGTCCATGATGTTTTAGAAAACAAATCACGTCCTTGTTATGATGATGAGGGCAGGGTCAGCGATAAGTGGGATCTAGGCTGGACATCGGCCACCCAGCGTTGCTGAACAAAAACCGGGCAATGAGCAGAATTCTTTCTTCATGTTGGCCAATATATGGGACATTGTAGCTAACACAAGACAGCTGCATTTTTGGCAACACAATCTGTATTCATAGCAGCCACTGGCTTACATTGTTCACGTTAATGAATGTGTCTAAACAACCGAATTTACTTATAAGTTTTAAGTAAACATGCAAAAATAAAACAACTCACCTTTACTAGGCTATAGTTAACTGAAATTAAATGATCAACTGGCCATACCTCTGCTGAATCGTAGTCTCAGCCTCAGACGTCACGCCCACAGAATGTCGTCTTCTTCTTCTTCTTTGGTGTTTATTGGCGGTTGGCAACCTAGCTTATTGGTGCATTACCGCCACCAACTGAAATGGAGTATGGATCAGGATATTTGCTTGTATACAAAATATAAATAAACATAAAAACCAAGCAAAACAAATAAACAAAGTGGAAAATAAAACACAATAAATAAACAAAAAAACAATCAAAACGCTATATTCTTTTATATAATTTACTGTCTTTCACAAATGTAATAATATCATCATACAACTTACTAGCTGTTTCCCTTAATAGACCTGATAAAGTGAAGTCATGATGTTTTACTTTCTTCAATGATTGAATAAGGTGACGTCTCTCATTGTTATATTTCCTACAATGGAGTAGTACATGCTCAACTGTTTCTTGTTGGCTACAGTGTATGCATTCCCCGGTTGGGTGTTTTCCAATTTTATATAGTGTACTGTTAAGTCCAGTATGACCTATTCTCATCCGAGTTATGATACTTCCTTCTCTTCGATTCCTGCTCTCCCTCCTCCCAGCACCAACTTGTTTTTGTATATTGTATAAATGTCTACCTGTTTCATTATCATCCCAATATACCTGCCATACTGATTGTGCATATGTTCTTATGAGTACTTTAGCTTCTGCTTTGCTTAATGGGACCTGCAAATCTACTTGCTTTATTCTTAGAGTTTGTTTAGCCAGAATATCCACCTTCTCATTTCCTTCCACACCAACATGAGCAGGAACCCAAATGAAATGCGTAGAAATACCCATAACTTTCATATTATACATCTTACAGAATATCTCATTGATAATATCCATCCTAACTAATGACCTGCCAGATTGTATACTTTCAAGTGATGAGTAGCTATCTGATGCAATGACAGTGTTTTTTATTTTCTTCTCCTCTATCCACTGCAGGGCCAGTAATATTGCCAATAATTCTGTTGCATACACTGACAAATGATTGGTTACTCTTTTCTTAATAAAACAATCTCTCATTGGAATATATACTGCTGCACCTGCAAATCCTGTTTCAGGATCTTTGGATCCATCTGTAAATAAAAACACTGATTCTGGATAATGTTCCTTGAAATAATTCTGGACTATAAACCATGTTGGAAGTTGTGCCGAATTATCTTTCAATTCCTGCTGAATATTGAGGTCAACATTTGGCAAAGGGAATAACCAAGGAGGAATGGAAGAAACTGAAACTGTATTACTGTACTGTAATTGGTGTAATCCTATATTTCTTGCCTTTGCATTACCTATCCATCCAAAACTAGTATAATTTGTTTCATTATGTTCCCAACAATCTGTTAATACACTTTTGACAGGATGCAACTCATTATGTCCCTGGAGATTAACCCAGTATGCCATCATTAATTTCACTCTTCTAATTCTTAAAGGCATTTCTCCCATTTCCACCTGCATTGATGATACCGGAGATGTTTTAAATGATCCACTGCAGATTCTCAGAGCCTGAGCTTGCAAAACATCTAACCTCTTGAGGTTTGATTCTGCTGCTGACATGTAAGCTATACTTCCATAATCAAAAACAGATCTCATGAGTGCCCAGTATATATTTTGCAGAGATGATCTACTTGCTCCCCATTCCCGTCCTGATAAACAACGAAGTATGTTGATGACCTTTTTACTTTTGTCGTTAATTTTATCCAGATGAACTTTCCATGTCAGTTTTCCATCAAACCAAACCCCAAGAAACCTAACAGCTTTTACCTGCTCCAGAGGTTGCCCATAAAGTTTTAAAGAGAGGGGTATGATTTTATGCCGCCTTGAGAAGCAAATAACTTGTGTTTTTGTTACAGATAATTTAAATCCCCATTTATTTGTCCATTTTTCCACCTCTACTATTGCAGCTTGTATTTTTTTATTCACATACGATATATTGCGGCCTCTAATCCACAAAGCCCCGTCATCTGCATACAAAGATTTTCCTACATTATATTCAACCTGAGTGAAAATGTCATTAATCATAATGTTGAATAATAGCGGACTACACACACTACCTTGTGGAGTTCCATTCTCTGCTGAATATACTTTGGAATATTCTTTACCTACCCTTACTTGTATTTTCCTGTCAAATAAAAAGTCCAGAATCCAATTATATGTTCTACCGCCAATTCCTAATGATTTTAGCTTTATCAATAATCCTTCTTTCCAAAGCATATCATATGCCTTTTCCACATCAAAGAAGACAGCTATAACTACTTCTTTATTGGTCTGTGCTTTTCTGATGTCTGACTCTAGACATAATACAGAGTCCATTGTGTTACGACCCCTACGAAACCCACTCTGATATGGAGATAAAAGAGCTTTACTTTCTAGGAAATACGTTATTCTCTCTGTGATCATTCGTTCCATGATTTTACATAAATGGGAGGTCAAGGCAATGGGTCTGTAACTAGAAGGATCTGATGGGTCTTTCCCTGGTTTAAGAACTGGTACTATTATTGCTTGTTTCCATACCAAAGGGAGTTGTCCAGAATCCCAAATTTGGTTAAACAGTTTTAACACTATTTCCAGTGTTTTATCTGTCATTTGTGCCAACATTTTATAACACACTCCATCTTTTCCCGGAGTAGTCTGTCTAGCACTAATGATTGCTCTTCTCAACTCAAACATGTTTAAAGGTAAGTCTAAAGGATTTTCTGACATCTTATTTTTCTTTAAAATATTAGGGAATTCCATTAAGGTTTTATTCCTACACTGCCTGGCCTCTTCAGAAAGATTATCTGAGCTATGAACCTTCTTGAATATTTGAACCAGGAGTTCAGCCTTTTCTAGATTGTTGACAGCTATTTTATCCCCACTGTTCAACACTGGCAATTCATAATTCCTTCTGATCCCCCCATTCTTCTGATCATGCCCCATACATCTGATATTTGTACTTCTCTTCCAATACTATTGCAATATTGCCTCCAAAATGTACGTTTTTGTGCTTTTATTGTTTTCCTTACTTTTGCCTGGGCCCTTTTATACAAGATCAAAGTATCCTGAGAATGATGTTTTTTGAGTTGCCTAAATGCCTTATTTCTTGCTTTTATAGCTTCTTTACAGTCACCCACAGAATGTCTGATGCATATGGCACACAAAAGTGGAAACGGATTGGTTGAATTATACAGGATTTCCAGGAGACGTGCGTGTTGCGTTCTTTAACGTTCCACCTGGAAACAAAGATGCTGTGATGCCAAACCCCCTCACGAAAGAAGAAAGCTGTCGTGTTTAAAACTGTGATGACGAGCGCTTATCAGAAAGCACGTTAGTGCGAGCCCTCCCGGAACCCATAGAGATTGCAATGCAGTGCCTGCAATTAAAAAAAAAAAGTCTTTGTATGGAAGTCTATGGGAACAATCGGGGCGATTCTCAGTCTGACAGAAATCGCCCAAAAAGGGGCGGTACTACACAGAACGTGACTCGACGCTGATTGGATTATATTTCCAGAGGCAGAACAAACAGTAGAAGAGTGAAAGCTAGCGTAACACTGTGACTGAATGTGAAAGAAAAAAAATCCCTCCCTTTCGTGCTTTGGTGGTGCGTCGCCCGATCGCCCTAATGGAGAAACCGCCCCTGACTGTAACTGTTTTTTCCCCCCCAAGCATTGTTAGATGCATAGTTTCCTGTAGTTATGCGAAGATTTGGTTTCAAAAACAGTATCAGTCAACTAGGCCTATTTCTTATGATTTTAAATCTGCATTGAACTTCAGATTAATCTCAAAGTAAAAAATTTTTTCATTGTTATGCAGATGATACGCAAATGTATCTACCTTTGAAACTGAAAGATATTGGCTCTTTAGCGCCCCTACTGCAGTGCCTTGAGGAAATTAAGGCCTGGATGGCACTAAATTTCCTTAATTTTAATGAAAATAAAACAGAAGTTATGCTGTTTACACCGGGAAGTACCTGTCAGTCGTTAGATTTGGACCTCTCTTGTGAAGCCCTATGTAAAAAAAAATTGCTGTTTTCATGGATTGTGATTTTAAACTGGACAAACATTAACTCTGTAGTTAAATCTTTTTTAATTGAGACAACTCACCAAGGTGAAATCTTTTCTGTCTCCTAAAGACTTTCAAAGAATTGTACATATTTGTATTTCAACTAGTCTGGATTATTGTAATAGGCATTAGTCAGGCCTCTCTCTCCAGACTGCAGATGGTCCAGAATGCGGCTGCTCGCCTGCTGACTAGTACATGAAAGTGGGAACACACTCTCTTCACTGGTTACCTGTACATTTTAGGATTAATTTTAAGATTTAGTTTTTTGATTTTAAATCTCTTAATGTGTTTAGCACCTACATCTCTTTCCAACTTGATCAAGCTGCATGTTGTTCTGTATGGAAGCAGAATAATGACAATAGTTTTTGAAGCATAAAGCATGCTGAATTCCACAAATCGAAAAAAAGATGCATTGCAATTAACAGTGCTTGCATTTTAATGCCTTGTATTTGCAGGGCTTGCATTTTTAGGTCCTGAAATTTAACATAGTTGTTTATTTAAGCTGTGAATATTTCAATTCAAAATATTTCACACAAATATTCATAATTAAAAATTCAATAATTCATATTCACCTTCCAGAATTCACTTCCAAAATATTAAATCGTTTTAAAAATACGATGTATAATATTCGACAGGCAAATTTCAGTCATTTTATTTCACTTTCCAAATTCGCTGCCAGTGGTTAAAATTCGGCAGAAAATTCAGCATTGCACATCCGGGAACCGCAGGAATAGCAGTAGAGCACCGATGCATGATCTCCAGCTGATGTCAGCCGCTCACCAGCAGGTGTTGCAAGCGGCTGTTGATGAAGGCCATATGTGGATCAAGTCATTCATTCACAAAAACTGATTTGCAGAAATGGAGCAAGTGCTAAGTAGAAGTTTTGATTATCGGGGCCAGTATAAACATGTGGAAAAGCTGATTGGGTTTATGTTTAATTCAACATCTTCGCTGTTTCCCGTAGCCTACAAGTAAGCAGCTTTCTCTACCACAAAGGAGATTATAATGCTCTTTTACCCAACGCTGAAGTACAAAACTAACATTACATCTGAGGAAGACATACATTGCTTTCGGTTGCTTGTTTCCTTTACTTAGCATTATGGCTTGTGTGACGCTGTGCTGTAATACTGCGGTTCCCCTCATACCGATTCCCCAACGACGCATAATGTCGGTCAGGAATAGTCTACTTTTTATAAAATTAAAATTTCGATTCCTCTAATTGATGCCTTTGTGCACAAAAAAAAATAATTCTAAAAGTAAGCATTAGAAGAACATTATGAACATAAAATGAATCTTTTAATAAAGCATAATAATATAATTTATATCATAAAGCAAAGTTGTATACAAGAATAAAACTTTAGATATTGTTCCTTGGGGAGAAATTCTATCTTTGAGGTGATCTGAATCTCACAGATGAAACTGCTGATCTTGAAGATGAACTTTATTCACTTTGAAAACTATTGATGATGTTTCTTTGTCCTGTCGTTCACTCTGGCTGGTTAGGACAGATTTTTCTAACACACCTTTTCTAACACACCTGATTCCACTCATCAGCTCATTAGTAGAGACTGCAAGAACTAAATTGGTTGTGTCTGATTAGGGAGACATACAAAATGTGCAGGCCAGGGGGTCCTCCAGGACAGGTTTGGGAACCACTGCATTAGAGCGTCACGTTTAGCAAGGTTGAAACCTCAGATTTAAAAGTGCAGGATCTATGATCTAATTACTGTGTTTGTTTTTTGTATGACTACATAAAGCTGATGAATGACAGAAACTCTTCCCGCATGCAGTGCAGTGATACAGTTTCTCTCGAGTGTGGCTACTCTCATGTCTTTTCAGATTTACTGTCTGACTGAATGTCTTGTCGCAGTGTGAACACATGTAAGGTTTCTCTCCAGTGTGAATCCTCTCATGTCTTTTCAGATTTGCTGTCTGGCTGAATATCTTGTTGCAGTGTGAACACATGTAAGGTTTCTCTCCAGTGTGAAACCTCTCGTGTGATTTCAGGTCTCCTGACTGACTGAATCTCTTGTCACAGTGTGAACACTTGTAAGGTTTCTCTCCAGTGTGGATCCTCTGGTGCCGTTTCAATTGATCAGCTCTAATAAAAGTCTTCTCACACTCAAAGCACATATGAGCTTTTTCACCAGTGTGTATTTTCTGATGTAGTTTTAAATTCTTCAGCCGTGAAAAACTCTCTCCACATAAAGAACATGAATGTGGTTTCTCCTGTGAATGAACTTTCAGGTGATCCTTCAGGCTTGAAGCCCACAAAAATGTTTTGCCACATTGATCACATTCATGTGGTTTCTCTCCAGTGTGGATGCTCATGTGTCTCTGAAGGTTTGATGATTGTGTGAAACTCATCCCGCACTGATCACATGTGAATGGTTTCTCTCCAGTGTGGATCCTCATGTGAACCTTGAGACTCTTCTTGCTCGACAAACTCTTTCCACACTGAGTGCAGGGGAAACTTTTCTTGTCTCTTCTTTTCAGTAAAGAAACTCTTTCAGTCTGTGAGCGAGTTTTTTTGCTAGTTTTGCCATGATGATGTTTCTGCGCTTCACTCGCCTCGTTCTCCTCCATCAAATCTGAAATGAAAGTGTTACAATATAAAGTGTTATGAAAGTTACAAAATGTTACAATATAAATAAATCATAAAATAAATCAGAGAAATGTAAAGTGAAAGCAGATTATGCATAATTACAATCATTTTTAAGAGATGGGGTACAATGATTTATATAAAAAATATGGGCACACACCCATGTTTCTGTAGTAAAAACTATTCAATGTTTGATCATGAGTTAGGTGCACAAGACGGCATCAGTGAGCTTCAGCGATGTGATTGTGTGCATGTTTAGTGACATTTGCATTTGTTGTAACTTACAGAAACTTGTATATGAAACTTGACCAGATATAATGAATGTTGAGAGCGCATTATTGTAGCGTGAAAGTAGATTAATATAGTGTGCAAGCGCAAATCTCTCCACTCGCATGCGGATTTCCTTTGCTCTCGCACAACGTCCGTTGCAATCGTTAAACTCTCCTCTCACTCAAGTGTGTACACTCGCAAATCTCTCTGTGCTCTTGCGCTAAAGATTATTTATTTTTGCAACTGAATTAAACATTGTCAAAAGTTATCATTGTGCACTTTTTAAAAAAAAAAAAGTCAAAACAGATGTTTACGAGGGCCTTTCCTTTTTAACATACACTGCTTATTGTACTTTGTATTACTGTATCTCTTTTATGTTTTTATTTTGTTCTTTTCTGTGAATGAACATGCATCTCCCTGCAAAGCACTTTGTAAAGACAAAGCTTTTGTTTTAAAAGGTGCTATATAAATAAAGCTTTAATCAATCAGACTTCTACGACTGACCGATAAAAATACTGCGTGAAATCTAATTGGCTGAGAGGAAACTGCACCTGGAATTCTATTGACAATGAAAGATGAATCTTTAGTTTCTTTCCAGTTTAATCATATTTAGTAATGCTAATCAAATGTATATTTGAAATGGCTAGAAATCGGGTGCTTGGATGATTTGTACATATAAATGACCTCTATCTAACAACTGGTTGGTCAAACCTATTATGCCATGTCTAACATTACTTCTTCCTCTCCACTGGAGGGTGCTGGTTGACATAGGCCGAGTTAAAATCCAGTTTGATAAAACTTTCCCTGCGTCCCAATGTTCATACTATCCATCCTAAATAGTATGTGAGATTACAATAAGTGTGTCCCAAAGCAAAGTATGTTGAAAAGAGTATGCCAAAAGTCCCCGGATGGTCTACTATTTCAGGTCGATTTTTGAAGTGTGGATCCGTGCACACTCTAATGGCTAAAATTGCCCACAATCCATTGTGCTTTGGCGAAGGATTCAGTCCAGAACTACAAGCATGAATAAAACGCGTTAGAAAAACTGCAAACGTGGCGGATGCGCGCGATCGACCGTTAGGTAGAGAGGTTTACAAAAAGGGGTTTGAGTTACTAATAATCAACATTTAACCAGGAAAAAATATTTATTTATTGTTATCCGTGTTATATTTCATCTGCAACAGCCATGTGAACTTTTATAAACATCCATGTGGTCGTTAACTTTTAAATGCATCATTATGCAGAAAATATGAGCAGAGTTCTACGCATGAAAGAGAACAGACTGGCAGATCAACGAGCTACTTTTTTCTCTCCAATATGGTATGAAATGAAACGTGGAGGATGTTAACTGTGCCACAATGATTGACAGGCCGGTTTACAGTGACAGAGTGCGTGTAACAGATGCGACAGAGCGGTCCGTTAAAGACGCAGTTGTGTGACGTGATAGTATGTCCCAAAGCTTGCCTACTCTTCTATTACACACTCAAAAGTGTGTACTATTTCTTCACCAAAAGAGTACATACTTTAAGGGCATAGTATAAGTAGGCACATTGGGACGCAGTATTTGTTTGTTATACTTCATAGCGTGAAAGCACGCAAAGCACAGCGGCCATTTCGCAGAAGAGAGATTGCGTGTTTCTTCCATCTTCTTTCAATCTGTTGTGTAAAACCCCTAAGAAGCTTTGCTTGTAAGTCTATCGTTTATATTCATTATTTTGTATACTTTGTGTTTGAATTTGTTAAAATCAGCAACAAAAAAAAAAAATTGTTAAGAGTTATATATGTTGTGGAAGCATGCTAGCGTTTCACGTGCATTATAGCCACATTCAAAAGATCAGCATAACTAACGAACCAATGTAAATGTAAACATTGTATAACGAGTCGTTTTTTTTGGTTTAAGTAAGCATTTATTGTATTTATTTTGCAGTTTCACAAAAGAATGTAACGGAGATTGAACTACATGATTGCACTCAAGCAAAAGTAAAGAGAAATGTACTCGATCATCTGAGTGGTCATTGAAGCTGATCAGTCATCTCCTTGCAATGTTTGGCTATCTGTATATGCATTTTCGACACACACGCATGCAGAGGACAGTAGTGTTGGGCGATATGGTCATTTTTCATATCGTCATATCGCCAGCCTGTGAGATCGCCAATACACGATATTATCATGCATGGGTGGGTGTGGGCAAGAGAGAGGCTCTCTGTACTTGTCATAAGCAATTTCATAACTATTTGGTGATTTTAAACCGCGCGTGCGTGAGAGAGAGAGAGAGAGCCTGGAAGTACCAATAACCAAAATAATATACTTTCAAACATACTGAAAAACTAACATGTTAAATATAAAAATATTTAAAACAGCTAGTTCATATTCGGATACAGCAGTCATACATCGCTATTAGGACCACGCGTCCTACTGTGACAAGTTATCAGTCTAAAAATCAGTCAAGGTGAAAATCAAAAGTAGATTTATTTTAAAGACCAACAGTTTAACACTAAATGTTGGACATAAACGAACATGTTAAATATAAAAGTATTTTCAGGTAAGTTCATATTTTTGGAGTAAAGTTAAATTAAACGGATAGGCTACATCAGTCATACAGCGCTCCGGACCGCGCGCCCCATGACGAGCCCAGTTTTAGACTGATAACTTATTAACTGCATATTTTTATAATAACAATGATGAAGAATAAGCATCCATGTGTTTTGATAATGTGCTGTAAAGAAAACGAAATGCTGCCGGTGCAGTTTCGTCATGTTCATTCATAGCTCGAAGCTGTTCAAGAAGATGTCTAAAAGATGTCTCTTTTTGCACTCTTGACAGCCTAATTTGTAAATAACGATTATCACCCTGCAGTTCAATTTTGACGTGGGCTTAGTTTTAGAGTCCGTTTTTAAAACATTTCCAATGAGGAGGAGAAGCCTAAAGGCCTGGGTATACTTCACTTTCCGCGTTCCTTTCCGTCTTGCACACAGCCTTGTCCGCGCAGCATTCAAAGTATACTCAGCCGCTGAAGAGTGCGCACGGACGAGCTCAACACATGCGCAGAACCACCAACTTGACTTGCGCGGTCTCAAAAAATTGCCTGCACTCGGACGGGGTGCGCGACTGTCCGCGAGCCCTCTTGATGACGAAAATGACATAATAAGGACGGTGCGCGGAGTATACTTTGTATACAAGTATACTTTGGCCTTAATCCTCATTTGCGCGTGTGTGTTAAGTGCGGCGCTGAGGTGAAATAGCATGGCAATTTGATAGCCCAATAATAATAGGCCGCCTAACAATAATGATAATAATAGTTTATACATTAATAGGAGATTGAGTCAAATATCGTCTTGACTATCGACAAAGACATTTGCTATCGTCGATATCTCTGACTATCGTCGATACATGATACCATCGTCTATCGGCACAACCCTAGAGGACAGAATAGACCCCTCTGAGCGATTTATCTAAAAACAACATATTATAGCCTATGGCTCTGAATACTTCATATTAAAGATCAATGTTATTTCATATTATGTCAGATACCTCTTACTTAGAGGTATCTGAGGCAGATAGCTGCGGCGTAGGTCCGACGCAGAAGTATAAATTGGGCTTAAACACCAACCTGTTTGTTCTTCAGTGTGTTTCATTCTGCAGGGTTCTGGATCTCTCATGTTCTCTCTGTCCTTCAATAAACTCTGTCTCTTAAGATTTCACTTCTTCCTGATGCTTTGATGCTTGTAGGCTGAAGAAAAAAATCAATAAATCCATCTTTTACGTTTTCTCTCATTAATATACAGGCACAGAAATATAGAAAAAACACATACAATTAAAAGACACCAAATATAAACAATATAAGAATTTAAAAAGTAAAAGAATAAACAAATAGAAATATAATTTTACAAATTTGCAAGGTACAAATAAACCACCAATGAATTGGTTTTAACTTAATTTGTTTTTAAATGTTTTAGTTTTGTTTTTATATGAAACATGGTTTATCAGAGATTAATTAACAAAAGCTGTTGCGATACTTAAGTTATATCTTGTAATGTCACAATAGCTGTTGATCTATTGACATGAAATAAAGAGGATTTTCAGCAGCTGATAATATTGATGAGCCTCAGACTATAAACACTCATTAAACAAGCCATTCAGGATCAGCTGATCATCTCACTTTATACTGAATGTTTGCTGGTAGAAACCCATTTTTATTAAACATATGATATGAATCTGTAGTTCGAATTGTAGTTACCGCATTCAAAACAACAAAGTATTTCTCTACATCTGACCAATTCTATGTGAAGAGAAACAAACAATTGCCAATTGACGCTGACAATCGATTTAAATAATAAAACTCTTTAAATATAAGTGTTTGCAGACACACACACACAGCACCGAACCTGATGAAAATAATTCAGAAACGATTCTGTAAAAATACTGCTCAAACAAACGGTGTAAAGTGTATTTTACAATTACGTGAAATAGCGCGAAGTGTTTACCTCAAAAAACCGCCACACTGAAGCGTGCGCGCGAATGATGACGTCATCACTGCGAGGCGAAACCAGCCGTAGATGATCAAATCAAAAGACCCTTCTTCTTCTTCGTTGGAGTTTTACGGCAGTTGGCATCCATAGTGTTGCATTACTGGCATCTACTGTCTCCCTTTGACTTACTATATCTTAATTAAATTTATTAAATTCGTCCTTCCAGTCCTCCTTAAAAAACTAAACAAACATCTCCGTCCTTGGTCATTATTTCCACACGTTACTATATTTTTAACATTATACTCTACTATACCTATTTCCCGTAACTGATACTTGATCAAAAGACCCTTCTTCTTCTTCTTCTTCGATTTTATGGCGGGCAGCACCAACATTAAGGTTCATTATCGCCACCTACTGTATTGGAGTGTGGACCAGAATTTACCCATTTCATTTAAAAAAAAAACAAAAAAAAACTCTAAATTCTCTTAATCAGCTCTGTTCTCTTGAGATAAAGAAATAAACTCTCTAGTCCATAAGTAACTATATGTTTAAGCTTTGATTCATCCATTCCCATCTTTCTAAGTTCATTTTTCATCAGAGGTGGAAAGTAACGAATTACATTTACTTGCATTACTGTAATTGAGTAGCTATTTTGTGTACTTCTACTTTTTAAAGTCATTTTTAAAATCTGTAATTTTACTTTTACTTAAGTATATTTTGTTTGAAGTATTGTACTTCGCTACATTTTAAAACACATTAATTACTGAGTAAAAAAAAAAATCGCTCCCCGGAAACTACTGCAGTATATAATGGGCAGGAGAACAAACTGGCGCTAAAATCACAAGAAAGATGCAGACGGACAAGACAGGCGTTATGGTGCAGACCCAGCTGAAAACCCATCCCTGTCATATTCGTTTATTTTATGACTCCGTAGAGAAGATAAATGAGTGAAACTCTTACCGCATGCAGTGCAGTGATACGGTTTCTCTCCAGTGTGGATCCTCTCGTGTGATTTCAGGGTTCCTGACTGACTGAATCTCTTGTCGCAGTGTGAACACTTGTAAGGTTTCTCTCCAGTGTGGATCCTCTCGTGTGATTTCAGGGTTCCTGACCGACTGAATCTCTTGTCGCAGTGTGAACACTTGTAAGGTTTCTCTCCAGTGTGGATCCTCTGGTGCTGTTTCATGTGAAACTCAAGACTCTGTTTGTTTTTAAATTCTTCAGTGAAAAACTCTTTCCACACAAAGCTGAATGTGGTTTCTTTCCACACTGAGTGCAGATCACATTCATGTTTCTCTCCAGAACCTTTTCTTGTCTCTTCTTTTCAGTAACGGTTTCTCTCCAGAAATACTTTCAAACTCTTTCCACACTGTCTGTGTCTCTTCTTTTCAGCGAGTTCTTTCTCCAGTTTTGACATGTTGTTGTTTCTCCCCGTTAGGTCTGAAATTAAACTTAAAAAGGTAAAAACATAAATAAATCATGTGAAGTGAAAGCAGACAACAGCTACACCAAATTCTGATAATTTTGACACATTTTTTCAAAATAAGGTACAATTATCTACATTAAAAAATACAGTTACATCCAAAGTTTCTGTAGTGAGAACTATTCAGAGCTTATTAAAATCCACAATTATAATATTATATTATAAACATAATATTAACATTAACATACTTTTCTAAAAAAAAAATATATTACATACTTATTTTAAACTAAAACTGGCCAATATTTTTAACTCAACACAATTTCCTTTTATTTCTTCCTTTTTAAAGCATTTTCTTTTTAATGGCAACATCCAGGAAGTGACATCATTTGAACATTTGAGTTTCAGTCCCTATTTTGTACTCTGGAGATAGAAAGTCTCCCCTATATTATTTATTGGTTTAATTTTTTCCCTTCCTTTTTTACAACTCTTCAGGTATTTTTCTACTATAAACACTAAATCTGATGAACTGCTGATAACTTTAAATGTTCTTCAGTCTCATTGATGAAGGATCAAGAATAAACACCAACCTGTTTGTTCTTCAGTGTGTTTCATTCTGCAGGGTTCTGGATCTCTCATGTTCTCTCTGTCCTTCAATAAACTCTGTCTCTGCAGATTTCACTTCTTCCTGAAGCTCTGATGCTCGTCTTCACTTGTAGACTGATGGGAATATTCCAGCATTTATTGCTGAACTGCAGTGGGAGGAGCTTCACTGAAGGTGTGATTGTTGTGGGAGGAGCTTCACTGAAGGTGTGATTGTTGTGGGAGGAGCTTCACTGAAGGTGTGATTGTTGTGGGAGGAGCTTCACTGAAGGAGTGATTGTTGTGGGAGGAGCTTCACTGAAGGTGTGATTGTTGTGGGAGGAGCTTCACTGAAGGTGTGATTGTTGTGGGAGGAGCTTCACTGAAGGAGGAGCAGATCTGCCAGAAGTTTGAGAGCTGGTTTTTCTACTAATCCACATAGCCTATTAAGCATTTAATTGTACCTGCTAAAATATGCGAAATATCTCAATACAAATTCACATGAATTTCTGTTTGTCTGTTAGATTTGTAATATTTACAAATATTACAATTTTAAGAATAAAATGAAAAGAATAAACAGAAGTAAGGTCCTTGCACACCGAGTCTGAAATTTTCGCATGCATTTTTCATTTTTTTTGTTGTTGTTTTTTGTATTCATCTTCCTTTCCTATCAAAATCCATGCTACGGATGCGAAAACGCAGAAAATCAAACCTGATCCAAATTTCTTCTATGACAGACGAAAAGTTTCGGAGGCAGTGTGTAAACGTGATTGACACAACATAAGGTTGTATTTATTTTTTGACGTGCGAACATTTCTGACAAAAGAAATCGGACTCTATGTAACCAACAAAAATCAGTGTTTCCATAATTCCTTCCATTTGAGTTTAAAGTTTTGTTCATAAGATTTTACCTTTGTTTTGGTTTACATTAAACAGTTTAATACAGACTATTGAAATAAATGCTGTTAGGACATCTGTATCTAGATATCATTATAGTGACTGCATGGTTTAGTATCTGATAAGAATGAATTGAACTTTAACTGGCAATTGACAGGATATCTGCATAATGAATGAGGTGAAAACAGGGGCTATTATCATGAAATAGAGGATTTTCAGCAGCTGATAATATTGATGCGCCTCTGGCTTTAAACACTTAAACAAGCCATTCAGGTTCAGCAGCAGATCATCTCACTTCATTGTAAGTATAGTAAGTGCTTACCATTAGCAATACAGAGCTCTATTGAAAAAACATACACACTCACCTGTACAGTTTCTGTTTGCAGTCCAATTCAAATATAAAAACGTAAAGTAACTAAAACTATTTTTTATTTTACAATCATAAATGTCAAAAAAGAAAGAAAGCTAAATAACATTAAAATTGCTTCAGCAAATCTTGAGATTGATTCCTAATAATTGACCGTTCGCAAAGACCCTCCTTACTGTTGCCATGACCAAACAATGCAGCTCTCGCACTACACTCATGTTCTCACGCAGTGAAAAATGCATCGCAGAGCAAAGAGGAAACTGACAACTAGGGTTGCCACCCGTCCCTTAAAATACGGAATCGTCCCATAGGTTATTTAAAGGTAAAATGATGTCAAATCAATACAGGACGCGATTTGTCCCGTATTTTACAAAGGCCAACACATATCTGAATACGTATTTTGCACTGTTTATAATACTAATAGCAATTATAATGAAATCAATTTCATAAGAAGTATTAGGGAAAATCATTTGCGCGTGATTGCATTTTGGCGTCTTTGTTTCCAGAGTCTCCAGAACGCGTGCCGTTAAAGCCTTTCATACGAGCGCAGCACACGCTAAACCTGCACGGTTTAAAACATCTAGAGCTCACATCTGCCCTTTGAACACAATACTCTCCAGATGTAGGGCAGAATGGGGGGTCTCTCCATAACTAATGTTCTCCCAAAAAATGAAATTTTCCATCGTTTACACACCCACAAGTTGTTCCAAACAAACCTATAATAATTTCTGCCTTCTGTTCAACATAAAATATACTTTGAAGAATGTGGGTAACAGTTTCTGGTCCCCAATGACTCTGATAGTATTTTAGAACTTACTGAGGACCAGCAGCTGTTACCCACATTCTTCAAAGTATCTTCTTTTGTGTTCAACAGAAGAAATCAAATTAATGCAGGTTTACAGATCTGAACCTGTGTAAATTATGACAGAATTTTCATTTTTGGGTGAACTATACCTTTAAAGTGACAGACACATCTATCATATATTCCTTAACAGGTATATAAAATTAAATGTTTAAAAAAAAAACTGTATAGGTAAGCACATGACTATTACTACTATTCAAAAGTTTGAAACCAACTAAATATGTTTTTTCTAAACCAATTAACTGAAAAAAGAGATTTATCTTGGTGTGTAATGTAGCCTATTTATTATTCCAAATTAAGCATTTGTGAGGGGGGAATTGTGTTTGTATATAGGCTAATCATCCATGATAACAATGCCTGTTTGTGAAAATTGGAAAGTTTATGGGAAGCTTGTTAATATTAAAATTACAATTAAGAAGGAATTCGATGCCACCTAATTTTTCAAAAATAATATTAGGGATGTAATACCATTGCATATCTTTTGAACGGATATGATTTTGTATCCACTTAATTTTAAAAATAGAATTGGTTAAAAATCCAGTACATTTAGCCCACCTTGGTTAAGTGGATTGCAAAGCATTTTTTTATTCAAATAATGTTTATTTTTCCAAATAAAATGAATTTATTTATCCCATTAATGATACCTTTTGGAATATCTATAGCCATTGCGGTGTAAACTAGTCTGGATAAACCTTCAGATTTTGATAATAAAACTCTCTCTTTAAAGAAAGGTGCTTCTTGGCCGTTGCGTGTGCGTGTCTGTTAAGTCCACGAGACCGTAGGGCAGGGGTCATCAAACTTGATCCTGGAGGGCCTGTGTCCTGCAGAGTTTAGCTCCAACTTGCCTCAACACACCTGCCTGGAAGTTTGAAGTATACCAAGTAAGACCTTGATTAGCTGCTTCAGGTGTGTTTGATTAAGGTTGGAGCTAAACTCTGCAGGGACACCGGCCCTCCAGGACCGAACTTGGTGACCCCTGCCGTAGGGTGTCCCATTCATCATTTTAGCGTTCAGAAGGGTGCTCACGAGCGCCCCCTTTGCGGCTGATGTGCCCTCGATCCACAGCAGACTTCTACCCGACAGTCATAGTGGCATACGTCACAAAAGTGCGGACTCAGATGAAGACCGCGAGGGTTTAGGGTGCCATTTGGGATGGGAGTGTGGCGGTTTTCATTTTTACAGAATCATATCTGAATTATTTTCATATCAGGTTCGGTGCTATATGTGTGTCTGCATAGAGAGCTTTATGATTTCAATCTATTGTCAGCATCAACTGACAATTATTTGTTTCTCTTCACATAGAAAACGGTAAGATGTAGGGAAATACTTGGTTGTTATGAATGCAGTAAATAAACTTCGAACTATATTCGGATTCATTTGGACAAATCACAATGTTTGATAAAGATGGGTTTCTATCAGCAAACACTCAGAATAAAGTGAGATGATCTGCTGCTGATCCTGAATGGCTTGTTTAATGAGTGTTTATTGTCTGAGGATCATCAATATTATCAGCTGCTGAAAATCCTCTTTATTTCATGTCAATAGATCCTGTTTTCACCTCATTCATTATGCTGATGACTAAAGATCTGTTAATTGCCACATTAATCTCATTTTATTGGTGTTAACAGACTTAAGCAAACAACACAATCAGTTACTGTGGAATTATAAGATATAGGTAAGTATCATAACAGCATTTATTTAATTAATCTGTGATAAACCATGTTTCATGTAAGACAAAAACAAATTGAGTTAAAATATATTGGTGATTTATTTGTACCTCGCAAATTTGTAAAATAATGTTTATGTGTTTAATTGTGTGTGTGTGTGTGTGTGTTTGTGTGTGTATGTTTCCTTTAATGAAGCTCCTCCCACAACAATCACACCTTCAGTGAAGCTCCTCCCACTGCAGGTCAGTAATAAATGCTGGAATAGTTCCATCAGTCTACAAGTGAATACGAGCATCAGAGCATCAGGAAGAAGTGAAATCTGCAGAGACAGAGTTTATTGAAGGACAGAGAGAACATGAGAGATCCAGAACCCTGCAGAATGAAACACACTGAAGAACAAACAGGTTGGTGTTTATTCTTGATGCTTTAGTAATGAGGCTGAGAAACAATAAGAACATAAACTTAAAGCAGTTCAGCATATTTAATATTAAAAGAAATAAGAGCTGTTAATTGGTTAAATGTGTGTTTGCTTTTTAACATACCTTCAGTTTGTACAGAACTGGGGGAAAACTGATTTTTCATATTATGCACCCTGGGCATGAAATTATTTGCAAAAATATCTAAAACTAGATACATTTGTGTCTATTGGTGAATTTAAAGGCATCATAAAGAGAGTGGTATTGGAAGCTTGTGATTGTTTTTGTTGAGAGGATATGTTTAAATATTGTTGTAATGTGTACTTGTTGTACAAACCCGATTCCAAAAAAGTTGGGACACTGTACAAATTGTGAATAAAAAAGGAATGCAATAATTTACAAATCTCATAAACTTATATTTTATTCACAATAGAATATAGATAACATATCAAATGTTGAATGTGAGACATTTTGAAATGTCATGCCAAATATTGGCTCATTTTGGATTTCATGAGATCTACACATTCCAAAAAAGTTGGGACAGGTAGCAATAAGAGGCCGGAAAAGTTAAATGTACATATAAGGAACAGCTGGAGGACCAATTTGCAACTTATTAGGTCAATTGGCAACATGATTGGGTATAAAAAGAGCCTCTCAGTGTGGCAGTGTCTCTCAGAAGTCAAGATGGGAAGAGGATCACCAATTCCCCCAATGCTGCGACGAAAAATAGTGGAGCAATATCAGAAAGGAGTTTCTCAGAGAAAAATTGCAAAGAGTTTGAAGTTATCATCATCTACAGTGCATAATATCATCCAAAGATTCAGAGAATCTGGAACAATCTCTGTGCGTAAGGGTCAAGGCCGGAAAACCATACTGGATGCCCGTGATCTTCGGGCCCTTAGACGGCACTGCATCACATACAGGAATGCTACTGTAATGGAAATCACAACATGGGCTCAGGAATACTTCCAGAAAACATTGTCGGTGAACACAATCCACCGTGCCATTCCCCGTTGCCGGCTAAATCTCTATAGGTCAAAAAAGAAGCCATATCTAAACATGATCCAGAAGCGCAGGCGTTTTCTCTGGGCCAAGAAAACGCGCAGGCGTTTTCTCACAGGCTCATTTAAAATGGACTGTGTCAAAGTGGAAAACTGTTCTGTGGTCAGACGAATCAAAATTTGAAGTTCTTTTTGGAAAACTGGGACGCCATGTCATCCGGACTAAAGAGGACAAGGACAACCCAAGTTGTTATCAGCGCTCAGTTCAGAAGCCTGCATCTCTGATGGTATGGGGTTGCATGAGTGCGTGTGGCATGGGCAGCTTACACATCTGGAAAGGCACCATCAATGCTGAAAGGTATATCCAAGTTCTAGAACAACATATGCTCCCATCCAGACGTCGTCTCTTTCAGGGAAGACCTTGCATTTTCCAACATGACAATGCCAGACCACATACTGCATCAATTACAACATCATGGCTGCGTAGAAGAAGGATCCGGGTACTGAAATGGCCAGCCTGCAGTCCAGATCTTTCACCCATAGAAAACATTTGGCGCATCATAAAGAGGAAGATGCGACAAAGAAGACCTAAGACAGTTGAGCAACTAGAAGCCTGTATTAGACAAGAATGGGACAACATTCCTATTCCTAAACTTGAGCAACTTGTCTCCTCAGTCCCCAGACATTTGCAGACTGTTATAAAAAGAAGAGGGGATGCCACACAGTGGTAAACATGGCCTTGTCCCAACTTTTTTGAGATGTGTTGATGCCATGAAATTTAAAATCAACTTATTTTTCCCTTAAAATTATACATTTTCTCAGTTTAAACATTTGATATGTCATCTATGTTGTATTCTGAATAAAATATTGAAATTTGAAACTTCCACATCATTGCATTCTGTTTTTATTCACAATTTGTACAGTGTCCCAACTTTTTTGGAATCGGGTTTGTATTTTAAAATTGTCTTACTGTATGGCTGCTATTATAATTATTATTAATAGCCAGAATGCATTGAAGATTTAGAGTTAAAAATCAACAAAAACTTTTCTGTCCCAAACCTTCGTAACAAAAGGGACATTTGTAATTCCTGCAGACACAGAGGTGGGGGGGGGGGGAGCTGTGATCTGCTGATTGGTCAGTTTGAATCTAGTTTTTAGTCACATGGTCAAGGGAAGGGATAAATGAAGATTGTAAGTGTTGCTGTGTCTCTTTTTCTTCACTGGCACTATCTTTTCTCTGGCTCTCTTCTTGGGGCTCTGCTCCCAGGTAATATTTTACACACATGCTGGACACAATTACATCATCCAATACATACATTTTTAAACCAATTCAAGAGTAACCATAATGAAATGCTGTTATTAAACTGTTTCAGTTATATATTTAGTGCTAACTAGTCTTGATTCAACATCAGCACTGAAGTGTTATTTATTGCAATACAATAAATTCATATAATAGCAGCGACCTCTGACATATTTTGCTATTCTAAGTTTCCGTCATTGTTATAAGTAGCACTGGGTGGTCGTAGACAAGAAAGTTACAGTTTTATACCAGTGTGCTTTTAAAGTTTATTTATTTATTGAACTGCTGTAGTGAAACCACACTTACAAAGATATTTAGTCAATATCCAGTGGATTTTCATTAAAATTTAACTTTCCATTGGTTGACAAATTAGCAGTTTTATCTTAACTTGACAGGTTAAAATTAAGTAAATACAAAGTTTTTAGTAAATTTAAATATCCATCTGAGAGACTGTGTTAGAACTGTAGCATTATTGTATAGTCTATTTATTGCATTATTGTATAGTCTATTTATTGTCTTAACAACCTGGAGCTGAACACGCTCAAAACAGTGGAGATGATCGTGGACTTCAGGAGAAAGCCCCCTGCTCTCCCCCCCCACTCACCATCATGAACAGCACGGTGACTGCAGTGGAGTCATTCAGGTTCCTGGGCACCACCATCTCCCAGGACCTGAAGTGGGACAATCACATAGACTCCATTGTGAGAAAGGCCCAGCAGAGGTTGTACTTCCTTCGCCAGCTGAGGAAGTTTAACCTGCCACAGGAGCTGCTGAAACAGTTCTACTCTGCCATCATTTAATCCGTCCTCTGCACGTCAATAACTGTCTGGTTCAGCTCAGCTACCAAATCTGAGCTCAGAAGACTACGGAGGGTAGTCCGGACTGCTGAGCGAATCGTTGGTACAACCCTCCCTACTCTCCAAGAACTGTACTTATCCAGAGTGAGCAAAAGGGCTGGCAAATCACTCTGGACCCCTCACATGCAGCACACTCCCTCTTTGAACTGCTGCCGTCTGGTCGACGCTACAGAGCTCTGAGCACCAGAACGACCAGACACAGGAACAGTTTCTTCCCTCAGGCAATCCATCTCATGAACACCTGACATTAACGTGGAACACACAACACTATTTTACAACTATTTATTCACCACACATACATATATAATATTTTTTATTTAATTTTTTTCCATTTCAAATTTGCACATGTCAGACCTGTACACACAGGATTGTCTGTATTGCATAGTGTTTTTGCTATTTTGTACATTGCCTATTTGTATATTTGTATATTGTTGTCTGTGTCATGTCCTGTTGCTGTCATTCTGTTGCACTGTGGAGCTTTGTCACTATAACAAATTCCTCGTATGTGTAAACATACCTGGCCAATAAAGCTCATTCTCATTCTGATTCTGATTCTATTAATCTTAATATTGTGTTTTAAAACATTTAGTAGTTCTCACTACAGAAACAAGTTTGTGGCTATATTTTCTAAATCCCTCATTTTATAAAAATGCATCAAATTGAACATAATTTTGTGTAGCTGTTATCTGCTTTTACTTCACATTTGTCTTATTTTTTTTTTAAAATTATTTATATTGTAATGTTTTTACTTTCATTTCAGACCCGATGGAGGAAAAACAACATATCAAAACTGGAGAAAAAACTCACTCTCAGACTGAAGGAGTTTCTTTACTGAAAAGAAGAGACAAGAAAAGTTTCACCTGCACTCAGTGTGGGAAGAGTTTCACATACAAACAGCATCTCAGTGTTCACATGAGGATCCACACTGGAGAGAAACCGTTCTCATGTGATCAGTGCGGGAAGAGTTTCACACAACAAGGACAGCTTAAGGACCACATGAACATCCACACTGGAGAGAAACTGTATGAATGTGATCAATGTGGGAAGAGTTTCAGATACAGACAGAATCTCAATGTTCACATGAGGATCCACACTGGAGAGAAACCATTCACATGTGATCAGTGTGGGAAGAGTTTCAGACAATCATCAAACTTTAAGAAACACATGAACATCCACACTGAAGAGAAGCCATTTACATGTGATCAGTGTGGGAAGTCTTTTAAACAAGAAGTAACCCTTACGATGCACATGAACATCCACACTGAAGAGAAGCTGCACCCATGTGATCAATGCAGGAAAATATTTTTGTGGGTTTCAAGCCTGAAGAATCACCTGAAAGTTCATTCAAAGGAGAAACCACATTCATGTTCTTTCTGTGGAAAGAGTTTTTCACAACTACAGAGTTTAAAACTTCATCAGAAGACGCACTGGTGTGAGAGATCACATGTGCTTTGAGTGTGAGAAGACTTTTATTACAGCTGGTCAGTTAAAACGTCACCAGAGGATCCACACTGGAGAGAAACCATACATGTGTTCACACTGTGACAAGAGATTCAGTCGGTCAGAGACCCTGAAATCACATGAGAGGATCCACACTGGAGAGAAACCGTATCACTGCACTGCATGTGGGAAGAGTTTCACTCATTCACCTAATCTACTTGAGCATACAAAAAGGATTCATAGTAAGTAGATCATCTTTCATGTCTCATGCCGTGTCCTCATCAAACGTGACACAATAATTGATGGGAAAATAAAATCTCTTCTGTATAAATCTGTCCTAATCAGCCCTAACATGCAGCAGGAAAAAGAAACATCTTCTGTAGTTTTCACAGTGATTAAAGTTCATCTTCAAGACCAGCAGATTCATCTGTGAGATTCAGATCAACTCCAAGATGTTCCCAAACAACAATATCTAAAAGTTTTCTTCCAGTATGTCATTTTAGTTTATGATATTAATTATGTCATTGTGCATTCCTACAAGTTTTGTTTTGTTTAGTTTGCTTATAATGCATATGTATCAATTGTAGTTTGTCTACAACCCGAATTCCGGAAATGTTGGGACGTTTTTAAAATTTAAATAAAATGAAAACTAAAAGAGTTTCAAATCACATGAGCCAATATTTTATTCACAATAGAACATAGAGAACATAACAAATGTTTAAACTGAGAAATTTTACACTTTTATCCACTAAATGAGCTCATTTCAGATTTGATGCCTGCTACAGGTCTCAAAATAGTTGGGACAGGGGCATGTTTACCGTGGTGTAGCATCTCCTCTTCTTTTCAAAACAGTTTGAAGACGTCTGGGCATCGAGGTTATGAGTTTCTGGAGTTTTCAGTAGGTTTCCAGCAGCTGAAGAGTTTGTGGTCGTCTTTGACATATTTTTTTGTTTAATGACGATGAAATGATGAAGATGCTGTGACACTTTTAAGAGAAACTGACATTTATATTTATTTGTTCTTCATTGTTGCTTTTAAAAATAACTTCCACTTGTGTTGTATTTTAGAAAACACAGATGTAAGATATACTGTGATTTAGTTTTGCAGCTGGCCCCTTCTTCATTTTTATTCTCATGAGATGCTTTGTTATCTTGTTAGTCAAAGAGAGAGATCTGTCTCATTCTTTTTCACTTTTTATATTTGCTTCAAGTATTAAAATTTAATTGTGCAATTTTATTGTCTGCTGACTCTTCTTGCAGCATGAATGAATAATTTCATCCTTTTATTTACATTTAAAAATCATGAAATATCCTCTTGATACTCAGAAAAAAAGTTTTGTGAATTTAGCATTTTTTTCCGTGTCATTACATTGTTTAGAGCAGGGGTGTCAAACTCAGTTCCTGGAGGACCGCAGCCCTGCTCCAACACACAAACCATGCAGTTTTCAAATAAGCCTAAATGACTTGATTAGTTGGATCAGGTGTGTCGACGGAGTATTTTTAATGTCTTTTGCACTGGTCTTAAAAAAACGAGTTGGTATCGCCGGCGATACAGCCGTCTCCTTAGGGTTAAAGCTTTACCTTGATTGAATTGTGTTTTTATACTTCATTTTTAGCTGCTGCCACATTCTTGTTTCTTCTTTCTGTCTTTTTCCTTTTTATTTTCTTTTTTTTTTGTGGCCATGGGATACCATTCAAATGAATATTAGTTCAATAATTTACCGTTTTCACCTCTGATATTATAACAGTTAAGTTATTGACAGTTATTAAGAATTAAAGTTACGCATTGACAGAAGTATGCACGCTGACATCTTTTTGGCGGGAGCTGTTGCCATGGTGAATCGTAATTTCGGAGCTCCACTGATCATGACTTTTCATAGTCGTGGTGCACGCGCTAAACTCAGTCAACCTACTTAGAGTTTAGTAAACTAACACAATTCAGCTGTTCTGTAACCGAAAACCCATCTGAGTATCCCATCTCAGAGTAAGTCAACTCTGAGTTCAAGTTTAAACTCAGAGTTGGTCGAACCTCCTTATTGAAATGGGCCCCAGGACAGGTTTGAGAACCACTGGTTTATAGCATAATAATAATAAAAAAAAAAAAAAAACATATATTATTCTATGTCCTTTGTAGATGACACAAGGACTCAGTTTTTCTAAAAGTAAAATAGCATGTATCAAAAAGCCAAAAACAAAGGGGTTTTATTTAATTTTTTTGAATCACAATCAGTTTTTAGGTTTCAGGATTTTTTTATACCAAACTTTAAGGATGATTCTCAACTATGCTATAAAATATATAACAAAATGTTATAAAATCTGTAACAAAAAACATTTTGTTTCATGCAAAACGTGTGTAAACATTTCCATAAATTGGTTTTCCCATTAAACACAGTGTATCTATATACTGCATCTAATTTGCATATTAATGTGTTGCTGTTGGGACAGCATGTTGAAAAATAATTGTCATATTGGGAGTAATAATTGGCCAGATTTTCATAATAATATCTAATATTTCATAAGAATATTGATATATAATTTATTATTAATAGTCTTTATTATTATTCAGACACATTATTATTATTATTATTATTATTAAGGCTTATTTAAATGTTCTGTTCTCATGTCAGATATGTATGTTTATATGTATGTATGTATGAATGCATGTATGTACCAAGAGCTTCTTAAAAACCACAACAAATTCCTTGTGTGTTTGCACACACTTGGCGAATAAAGCTGATTCTGATTCTGATTCTGATTCTATTAGTAAAATTAATATTGTTTATATATATAATTTCAACTTTACCTTTAACAGCATTCTAGATGTTATTAACATTTCAAAACACATTCTCATGTTAGCAGACAGCTACTTTCACATGACCAAAAAATCCTCAATATATATAAATATCGTAATGAAATATTATCAAAATATTCCTCTGATGGAGGTGACACATCTGACGGTGGTGACGAAAACCTGAATTTGTAGTCATTTTAACTATCAAATACATTGAATCAATCAATTACCGTATTAAAACAAACACAACAAGCAGTGAGTCTGTTATTGTTTATAAAGCTTTTATTCAAGAGTCACATTTAAGTATTTTGATATATTATTGGAACACAAAATCTGACAGTGTTGACAAATTTGGCATTTCTTTCACAAAACAAATGGAGTTCATGTAGTAGCCATTTTATTTTGTTTTTTCTGTTGATGGTAGATGTTAATGGACCCTGCTTCAGGAGAATAAAATGATCTAAAAATTTCAAATAATTTCCTCAGAAACTGGAAGATGGTGTTGACATATCATGGTTGTGACACAGGAAATATTAACATTAGGATTTAAAATATTCTAAACTATAAAACTGACCAGAGTCTGTCTGACAGTGATGTACTCTGCAGAGGAGGACTGTAGCGAGGGGTCCTTTAGAGTGACAGCTGCCCCTGATATTCCCTGATTTTATCACATTTTAATGAATGTCTGATGGTGTTGACAAAAAGTTGAAACCTTATGAAACACGCATGTGTCACTGAAAAACAACCTTGCTTTGATATGAGATATTATTAAGTGTTGCTTTTGATAAAACAAGCTCTTTTTTATCATTATTTTTTTAATTCATTTTATAGCATATGAATGATTGAACCCTTCTCTGTGGACACACTGTTTTAGATGTAGTGAGAAAACAATAAGTGTCATAGATTTCACATAATAATGATACAATTAAATTGAAGGGGATAATTGTGTTAAATACATTCTATTATTAATCCCCATAATATTGACAATTGAAAATATTTATATTTTTTAAACCTGATAGCAGTTATAATTGCTGGACATGTTTTGTCCCATGTCTCAAGAATGACTAATTTGCTAAAAACTTTTATTGTTCATTTTTATTGTCTGCTGGTTCTTGCATCAAGATTGAATCATTTCATCTAAAACACCTAAAACCCATGAAATATTATGATTGTTTTTTGTGCTTTTCACATTTCTCGATAAAGCTTTTAAATGCATATAAACTATATTTCTCCCCTCACCTGAGCTTTACCGTTTTAATCAGAATTTGGCGCGGTTTTGATCACCTTGGTTTCGCCTCGCGGTGATGACGTCATCTCTCACGCGCGTCAGTGTGGTGTTTTCTGAGGTGAGCAGTTCACGCTATTTTATATAATTGTAAAATACACACAACTCAGTTTGTTTCATCAATATTTTACGCTGCTTTTTTTCTGAATGGTTTCATCCGGCGCTGTCTGTGTATCTGCTAACAACACTTTAAAGAAGAAGGTTTTATGGTGTGTTTGTTTTTCTTCACACAAGAATTGGTAAGATGTTAACTACTTAGAAATGTTATTAATGTAGTAATAAAAAATCGACTATATTTACATTCATGTGGCCAAATCACAATAATGTTTCACAAAGGGGTTTATACCAGCAAACAAAGTGGTCTGTCTGCTGATCCTGAATGGCTTGTTTAATGAGTGTTTATAGTCTGAGGCTCATCAATATTATCAGCTGCTGAAAATCCTCTTTATTTCATGTCAATAGATGCTGTTTTCACCTCATTCATTATGCTGATGACTTCAGATCTGTTAATTGCCACATTAAGCTAATTTTATTGCTGTCAACAGACTTAAGCAAAGGACACAATCAATTGGGTAATTCTAGAATTGGCCATACCATTACTTCCTGGTTTTAGATAAGCAAGTTCAGTCATTTCCGGTCAACTGTACTGTGCAGAAAGGGGAGCATCCTTTGCTCAGTTTCTCTACATAATCCATTCACAATTTGGAGAAAAGTTTTATTTGTCTAAGAGGACCAAATGTCCATGTATACTGTTCCAGCAATGACAAAAGCGAATGTTAAATTTACGCGAGTGAATCCATTAATTTATGCAGCGAGTCATTGCTATGATTGACTGTGGCAACGGAATGAATCATCTGACGAAAATAGAGCTGTGCATTAAGTGATTCAGACTAACAAAACTACAGCAGCAAGTCTGTGTTGGATAAAACTTAAACAATGTAGTTATTACATTAAATCTAAACATTTCAAAAATATTGAATGCATTATTGTTATACCAACTTATTAATTTCATATTTAGGTATTTAAATAATTCAGCATTATAGGCTGTCATCTGGCCTTATTTATTTATTTATTTAAATGACAAGTGACTTTGTGACTTCCTGCACTTGCTATACTTTATACTTCAGAGCGATAAAGTACTAAATTTGTTTTAATATTTATTTTATAATAAATCAGAAGACGTGGAAAAAAAATAGGCAGTTGAAATGGCAGCTGCAGCCAATGATTGATCCTCTGCTGCCATCTCCTGGTTATAACGGTAATTTCATTTTCTTCTTAAAAAGTTTATTTTTTGCCGAGACACGTTTTTGGCGCATTTCTTCATGTCGTCTTCACGAATGAAAAGTGAACCATTAATAATGTGAATTTTACTGCACAGAGTTGAGAAATAATAAAGGCTTTAAAATTTTATGAGATTTTAAAAATGTGTTCATGGCTCTGAAGGTAAGATATTGATTATCGAGAATACCATTACGATGTCGTTTAAAGGGGTCATATGATGCGATTTCAAGTTTTGCTTTCTCTTTGTGTTACAAGCTGTTTGTGCATAGATAAGATCCCTGAAGTTGCAAAGACTAAAGTCTCAAAACCAAAGAGATATTCTTTATCAAAGTTAAGACTCTACCACGCCCCCCTAAAACGCCTCATTTAAACACACCCCCACATGTCTACATCACGATGTGGGAAGATTTTCATAACACCGCCCAAACGTATACACAATGAAAGAAGGTGTAACTATTATTCTGGTTGTAGTATTGTTGCTGCCGCTGGCACCATGTCTTGGAGACGCTGTGATTCATTGTGAAAGCGAAAGTACTTTGTTTGGGCTTCCAACAGAGGACACAACTAGAAATCAGTGGTTAAGTTGTGTTTACAACACTGTTCCAGAGCAGTACAACGCAAATATTAGAGTGTGTGCAGCACATTTTACATAGGACTATTTCCTGAACTTGGAAGCTACAATGCTGGCTTGCACAAAGGCTGTTTCTATAAAGTGAGGCAATTCCAACTTTGAAAGGACAGTCTGGCACTTCTGACCACTGTAAGTACATTTCTGCTACTGACGATTCAAACGCGAGTTTTGAGCTGTGTAGAGTAGTGCTTGTTGTTTGTGTTTCTCCGATCACAAATGCAGACATGGTAATGTTTACGTGGCGCGATGCGCAAAAAGACAGTATAAGTCATTATAATCAGTAATTATGTCCCCACTAGATACAACAAATGCCTCGTTTGTAATGGGTTTTATTGTTTTTGTGTGACTCGCGCCGGGACACGGCATCACAATACGGTGAGGGGCGTAACATTTCCGTCTCACGCTTGAGGTATTCAGCCAATCACAACGCACTGGATAGCTGGCCAATCAGAGCACACCTCGCTTCTCAGAACGATGAGCGTTGTAAAAATCGATGCGTTTCAGAAACAATAATGTACAGTATGTGAAAAATAATGTGTTTTTTGAACTTTAAACCACATAAACACATTGCATTACACCACATACACAAAATAATGTTCTTTTTAGCAACATCATATGACCCCTTTAAATTTAACGTGTGTTCTATGAAAATGTAAAAAAGTTTAACAAAAAAAAAAATTCCTATTTTTTGTTTTCTTTCTCAGCTTGAAATGTACCCGCAATTCTGGAATGAGTCAGTTATAGTGACATTATATGTATGTATCATAACACAATTTATTTCATGAATCTGTAATAAACCATGCTTTATACACAAAGCTAAAACACAATAAACAAATACAATTTTTAAGTCACGCCATTAGTAGGTAGTTTGTTTCTTGAAAAATTGTCAATTTAAATTCCAAAGTTAATTTTCTTTTTCTTTTTTTTTTCTTTCATTGTTAATATTTGGTATCTTTTAAATGCTGTAGTCCTTAGTTTTTACTATATTATGTTATCTATATGTTAATGAAAGGTAAGATAAGATGAATAAAATATGTGGATGAAATAGCCTATTTAAGAAATAAAAAGAGAATTTGAGGATTATTATAAAATGATTTGCAATTAATTTACTTAAAAGGGATTGATATTTGAACATAAATACTTAAATTGTGTGAATTAATGTAGAAATATAAACTCAGTAACTGATTTATCTTTAATTTTGGCAGATCTGCTCTTCTTTCAGAGAAGCTCCTCCCACAACAATCACTCCTTCAGTGAAGCTCCTCCCACAACAAGCACTCCTTCAGTGAAGCTCCTCCCACAACAAACACATCTTCAGTTAAGCTCCTCCCTCTGCTGTTCAGCACTTAATACTGGAACACACCGAAGAACAAACAGGTTGGAGTTTATTCATGATCCTTCATCAATGAGGCTGAAGAACAATAAGAATATAAAGCTTCAAGCGGTTCATCAAATTTAGTGGTTATGGTAGAAAAAAAAACTTCATGAAGTTGTGGAAAAACAGTTAAATCAATAAATAATATAGGAGAGACTTTATATCCGTAGGCTACAAAATAGGGCCTGAAATTCAGTTTTCTTTCATTTTCTTGTTTTGATCAACTGTGAAAGGAGGTTTGATAAACATTCACACTGATTGTCAACATCAGAAAGCCAAAGGTTTTGGGACATGTCTAGACATACCCTTCAAAACCCTGAAATTGATTTTGCTTATATTTTTTTTCAGTAAACTGTGTTAAAATTAAACCAAATTCAGAAATGGATAACAGTGTGGCAGATTTAAGGTCATTGCATGTTAAAAAATAAATACGACCTCACGTTTTGTCAATCACGTTTACACATTGCCTCCGAAACTTTTGTCCGTCATAAAAAATTTAGATTGGGTTTTTTGAATAGAAAATGTCATAAAAACTTTGTTTTCCCATTATAATAGATATATGGTACTTAAGCTGGGTATCATACAAATTTTTTTCGATATCGATACCAATACTCAACACCAATACCTTTCACTTTCTTTTTTTTTCACTTTTTTTTCAATACCTTGACTTCGATACCAGTTCCTGAATGATAATTGTTTCGATACCAATTTTTATGAAATCAATTTTAACAAGGTTACAGTATCTAAAAAAAAAAAAAAAAAAAAAAAAACCTTGAATTTATTTTTCAGCTTGTTGATGTTTACAGACTCAAAGACTCTGCACAAATAAACAAAATGTAACCAACACAATAAATCAGTGCAAATTGTTTTAATAAAGCTCAAATAGTCTTCAGTTTACACATCTGTTAGGCTACATTTACACTAGTGCATGTACATTTTAAAACGCATAGCTCAGACAGAATCATAATTTCTATTCATTTCCCACTGATTTCCTGATGAGCATTAGCAGCTTCTCTCTTCCATGATCGCTGTTCTAACTCAGGTAATAACAGATTTTCAGCAACATTACATGGCCAAAACACACATTAAATGGCAATCGGAAGTTATTAAAAACACTCGATGGTGGTTTAAAGTGAGTTTTGAGTAAAAGCGGAATATAAATCATATGTAGCATGATGCTACAGTGTGCATGAATGGTCACGTAACGCGCTTTTGGTCGTGTAATATGAACGGACATCTGCATATGATCGGAACTCCACGCAGCTCGCGCATTACTCTCCATTGGAAATGAATGACTTTCGGTCTGACGCTTGTCATTTGTCAGAGATAGTGGAAAGCCGGCTTGAAACGCAGTGTAAATGCCAGTATGACGAGGATCGTTTTCATTTTAAAAACAAAAACGCACCAGTGTAAATGTAGCCTTACTTCTAAGGGGGCTGGGACGAATTCACACTACAGCCTCTCGTGTGAGCCACATCTGTGAGTGTAACCCAGGGCCGGTGCCAAGGGGGGGGCATTTTTGGGCCATGCCCCCCCAAACGAGTTACTGTGCCCCCCCTTGCATCCTCTCCCGTCCTGTGCAGACCGATCGGTGTATTACAGTACCACAAGAGCTTTAGAGAGCAGACTGCTCCGTACGCTTTCGAATCGCTCTCGCGGATGTCAAACCCATATCGATCTGTGCCGCGCTGCTTCTAGTCGAACACACCTAGTGCTGCAGGCTTATTGGCTCACGGACGTTGATGAGATTAACCCCTTAGGTATTGAAATTTGGTACTGAACGATGAGACGTTTTTCGATACTCAATGGTATCGAGGCAATTCGGTCGGTTCCTAAAAAGTATCGAACTCGATACCCAGCCCTATATGGTACATTATCCCCTGGTTTCACAGACAAGGCTAAAGCCTAGTCCCAGACTAAAATGTAAGTTTGAGCTGTTTCAACAGAAAGAAACTTGCACTGACTGATCTTAAAATATATCAGTGCCTTTGTTTTGTCTCAAGATGCACACCAGTGATGTTTTTTCTAAGGCACATTTATGTCCTAATTGAACTATGGCCTAATCCTGTCTTAGTCTAAGACAGGGGTCAGCAACCTACGGCACGCGTGCCAACAATGGCACGCAGAGGGATAATCGCTGGCACGCGAGCAATAGGGAAAACTGTTTACTGACGTACATTTTGATGTAATAACTTTTCATAGTCACACAGCCTGTTAGGAGCTATAAATACTATTAAAGTGTGAGAATTAATTTGTGCTAGTCTACGGATGCGCGCGACCGCATATTAGGCGCTTCAGTTCAAATCCTCAGTGGTCTAATTGCGATCATCAATGTCAAAATGACTGAGATGGCCAATCAGATCAAAGTAGGCAGGGTTTACCATTCACAGCTGCTGAGAGCGATGCGTTAGTTTAACGTTGAAAGAGAGCGATGCTGAAAAAAACAATAGAACCCTGCCCAAAACACAATAGAAAATGTATTTTTTAATACATGGTTTTAATGGTTATGAGTTGGAGTGGATCGGTCACGACCTATCACTGTTTTCTGTTGCTCAGTCAGACCTATGTTCTCGGTAATGTGCGGTCTGAGTTGTTCCTTGTTTATGGTTGTCAGTTGTTCATTTTTTTAATGCTGTTTTTGTTTTTTACAGCAGACATTTATACTTTTATCTATTTTACCTTATTTCTAAAGGGATTTTTCATCTAGGAGGTTTTGTATCTAAAATGCACATCAGTGTTTACGTGTTATTTACAGAATGGAAGTGCTTCTGGGTTTTTTTTTTTGCATCTATTGAGTACAATCTTGGGATTATGAATGTTCAATGCATACTCTAAATATTTTATCACTGAATGTAAATGGTTTAAATTCTGCTGTTAAACGAACCCGTGTGTTAGAATATTTACACCGTAAATCTATTTCCTGTTCCTTAATACAAGAGACACATTTAAAACAATCTGACGTGGCACGTTTCCAGAGTAAGTATTACAAATTAGCAGCTTTTTCTATGCGCTCAAAATAAAACTAAGGGGGTGCTTATCCTTGTTAACCGGAAGTTAAATTTAACGATTGAACACCTTGGTAGTGATGAGAAGGGTAGATTTGTTTTTATCCAATGCAAAATATATAATAATAGGTTAGCATTGGTCTCTATTTATGGTCCGAATGAGACAGACAGTGCATTTCTTACACAGATTTCCAAAACTCTACTTGAGGAGATTGATTGCCCTCTAGTGGTGGGTGGTGATTTTAATGCTGTCATAAATCCTGCTTTAGATAAATCTCAATCTGATACAACAGCCAATCCATCCTCTAAATTATTGAATAAATTTATCACTGAGCTTAACTTAATCGATCTATGGAGAATTCAGAATACTAAATCTAAGGACTTCACTTTTTTTTCTAATAGACACAAGACTTTCTCTAGGATAGGAACAATAATATCCTGGCCAGAGGAGAACTGGCCCCCCGACTGAGCCTGGTTTCTCCCAAGGTTTTTTTCTCCATTCTGTCACAGAGGGAGTTTTGGTTCCTTGCCGCTGTCGCCTCTGGCTTGCTCAGTTGGGGACACTTAATTTCTAGCGATTATCGTAAATTTGATTTCACAGATACTATTTAAACTAAACTTAGCTAGACAATGACATCTCCGAATTCAATAATGAAATGCCCTTAACTGAAAATTGAGTGTTTAATCTTATTATTATACATTACTGTCACTCTATCCTCCAACTTGATACTGTTAAGTGCTTTGACACAATCTGTATTGTTAAAAGCGCTATATAAATAAAGGTGACTTGACTTGACTTGATAGACTACATATTTCTCAGCCCATCTTTAATTTCATCTAATTCCTCCATCTCTATATTACCAATTTTATTATCTGATCATTCTGCTGTGTTGTGCAGTGCTCCTCTTTCCGATGTTAAAACCAAGTCCCCTATATGGCGCTTTAACATATCATTATTAAGTAATCAGACTTTCATTACCTCTCTAAAATAATATATTAAGGAATTTCTTGAAATTAATATGCCCTCTGATGTGGATCCTCAAATACTGTGGGAAACAACTAAGTGTGCTATACGAGGTTTCTGTATATCTTTCTCTTCTACTCTTGCCAAAGCGAAAACTCACCAGTTTACACAATTAGAAGGTAAAATCCAATCATTACAAAACCTTCAAAAACAACATTTTACTGAGCAACAGGCTACACAGCTGTCCTCTTTAAAAGAAGAATATGATTTACTTTCACACTCAAAGGCAGAATTTATTTTACATAGGACTAGACAAAAATATTATTTTGAATCAGAGAGACCTAGTCATTTATTGGCCCTTAGGTTGAAAGAATGCGAGTCTAAGGCATATATTAGCGCAATAAAATCATCAGATGATCAGGTCACCACGAACCCTGTGGCAATTAATGACATATTTAAAGATTTTTACACAAATCTGTATAAAGCCGAAACAGATTTTGATGAACCAATTTGTAAGCAATATTTAGATAAATCGGAACTGCCTCGGATCTCACAGATGGATAAAGAATCTTTGGAGGCCCCATTAAGTTTGGAGGAACTCCACGTCTCTCTAAAAATCCTTCAAAAGGACAAATCGCCGGGTCTAGATGGTCTCCCCCCTGAATTATATTTAGAAATTTGGGATTTGGTAGGGATACTTATGCTTAACTCATTTAATTTTGCAATTGAACATGGGGTTCATAGAGATCAAAAAACATCACTGATTTCATTACTTCTTAAAAAAGGGAAAGATCCATTAGATTGTTCCAGCTACAGACCGATTTCGCTTATCCCATGTGATGTAAAAATCTATGCTAAAGTTTTTGCTTCTCGTATGGAGAAGGTAATTCACAGTCTGATCAAGGTGGACCAAACTGGTTTCATCAAGGGGCGCAATGCATCTGACAATATGCGTCGACTCCTTCATATTCTTGACTTTGCGGACTCCCACCCAACCCCTTGTGCGGTCTTTTCACTTGATGCAGAAAAAGCCTTTGACAGGGTAGAGTGGAATTATATGTGGGCAGTTCTGCAATGTTTCGGCTTCGGTGAACACTTCGTTTCTATGATTAAGACATTATACCACTCACCTGCAGCATCAGTCATAACTGGTAATATTATTTCCCCCCATTCCCTTTACAGCGGGGAACGAGGCAGGGGTGTCCACTTTCCCCCTTATTGTTTTGTCTATCTCTTGAACCCTTAGCACAAGCCATCAGGAAATCTGAAGTATCGATTAAGATTCATGACCATAATCATAGTATTTCATTATACGCTGATGATATTATTCTATATTTAGACCACTTTGATGTTTTAGTCTCTAGTGTAATTAAGGAATTTGATCATTTTAGTAGCCTATCAGGATATAAAATAAATTGGAGCAAATCTGCTTTAATGCCAATTAACAATGTTAAGGTTAATTTTTCTATTCCCTCATTTATCCCTATTAAGGAATCTTTCATCTATTTGGGCATTACCATATATAAAAACATTCATAAGATTGCCAGAGACAATTTTAATAACATTTTAGTTAAGGTCAAAAATGACATTCAAAGATGGAAGAATCTTAAAGTCTCTCTCCAAGGAAGAATCTCCACTGTTAAGATGAATTTGTTACCTCGATTTAATTTTTTTTTCTCTATGCTACCACTTTCTCCCCCTCCAGGTTACTTTAAGGAGATCAACTCCATAATTTCTAAGTTTATCTGGAATGATAAATGTCCCAGAATTAAACTTACCACATTACAACATCCTAATAGCACAGGAGGACTGGCTGTACCAGATTTTGAATTATATTATTGGTCGTTCCAGCTTAAGGCTCTTCATAATTGGGTTAATCCTCAATCTACAGTTTCATGGAGGGTGATTGAAGCTGACAAGGTTAAACCAAATAGACTTCAAGATATTGTATTTACTGGCACAGGAAAAAAAGGGGATAATTATAAATTTGGTCCGGTTGTGGCTAACTCTATTAAAATCTGGAAAACGGTTGAACGTCGGATAGGTGGACCCTTCAAGTTCTGTAACAGTACACCTTTGTGGCACAATTTTAATTTTGTATGTGGAAATCGTCCATTTGTCCAACCCTCTTGGTCTACTTTGGGTGTAAACACGTGCGGTGATATACAGTGGGTACGGAAATTATTCAGACCCCCTTAAATTTTTCACTCTTTGTTATATTGCAGCCATTTGCTAAAATCATTTAAGTTCATTTTTTTTCCTCAATGTACACACAGCACCCCATATTGACAGAAAAACACAGAATTGTTGACATTTTTGCAGATTTATTAAAAAAGAAAAACTGAAATATCACATGGTCCTAAGTATTCAGACCCTTTGCTGTGACACTCATATATTTAACTCAGGTGCTGTCCATTTCTTCTGATCATCCTTGATATGGTTCTACACCTTCATTTGAGTCCAGCTGTGTTTGATTATACTGATTGGACTTGATTATGAAAGCCACACACCTGTCTATATAAGACCTTACTGCTCACAGTGCATGTCAGAGCAAATGAGAATCATGAGGTCAAAGGAACTGCCCGAAGAGCTCAGAGACAGAATTGTGGCAAGGCACAGATCTGGCCAAGGTTACAAAAAAATTTCTGCTGCACTTAAGGTTCCTAAGAGCACAGTGGCCTCCATAATCCTTAAATGGAAGACGTTTGGGACGACCAGAACCCTTCCTAGAGCTGGCCGTCCGGCCAAACTGAGCTATCGGGAGAGAAGAGCCTTGGTGAGAGAGGTAAAGAAGAACCCAAAGATCACTGTGGCTGAGCTCCAGAGATGCATTCGGGAGATGGGAGAAAGTTGTAGAAAGTCAACCATCACTGCAGCCCTCCACCAGTCGGGGCTTTATGGCAGAGTGGCCCGACGGAAGCCTCTCCTCAGTGCAAGACACATGAAAGCCCGCATGAAGTTTGCTAAAAAACACCTGAAGGATTCTCTGGTCTGATGAGACCAAGATAGAAATATTTGGCCTTAATTCTAAGCGGTATGTGTGGAGAAAACCAGGCACTGCTCATCACCTGTCCAATACAGTCCCAACAGTGAAGCATGGTGGTGGCAGCATCATGCTGTGGGGGTGTTTTTCAGCTGCAGGGACAGGACGACTGGTTGCAATCGAGGGAAAGATGAATGCGGCCAAGTACAGCGATATCCTGGACGAAAACCTTCTCCAGAGTGCTCAGGACCTCAGACTGGGCCGAAGGTTTACCTTCCAACAAGACAATGACCCTAAGCACACAGCTAAAATAACGAAGGAGTGGCTTCACAACAACTCCGTGACTGTTCTTGAATGGCCCAGCCAGAACCCTGACTTAAACCCAATTGAGCATCTCTGGAGAGACCTAAAAATGGCTGTCCACCAACGTTTACCATCCAACCTGACAGAACTGGAGAGGATCTGCAAGGAGGAATGGCAGAGGATCCCCAAATAAACTTGTTGCATCTTTCCCAAAAAGACTCATGGCTGTATTAAATCAAAAGGGTGCTTCTACTAAATACTGAGCAAAGGGTCTGAATACTTAGGACTAGGGCTGCACGATACTGGAAAAAACTCACATTGCGATATTTTGTTTTTCTGCAATATATATTGCGATATGAAAAAAAAAAAAAAAAAAATCACCAGATGATTTTAATCTCTATTTGTAAAAAAAAAAAAAATCAATGATTGGGGTTATTTATAGGTGAGTAAATCAGCATAGAAAATAAACAAATTACAACCATAGCATCTGCGTGGCTCTTACCTTGTCTACACCTGACGCGCGCGACGCCACAAAATACTGTAGAACCCATAATCAGTGATGCTGTCTGTCTACACTGAATGCATGCGCGGCGCGACAAATTCCCGCTCTAATCCCGGTTTAAATCCCCGCTCTAACTGATGCCTCGCTCTATTTATGACGTACTGACACAAAAGTTCAAATGATTTGTAACAGTTGCTTTGTCGCCTCCAGTGTAGACAGACTTTGGGGCCATAGGCCGTTCATATGTCGTGGCTAAAAACACATGGAAAACGCCAGCCGCGCTGCTTTCTCCTTCTTTCCAAAGCGCTCTGGAGCTTGCGCTTTCGTGGCTTCTGTCATTGCTAAGCAACCGTGATCAGCGCGCTCCTCGACAACGTGGAAGTTTCAGCAAAGGATAAATGGATTTCCAGCACTGAAATCTTGCAGTAGCTCTGCTACTAAATTTATTTAAAAATGGATCTCTGTACAGCTGGTGTAGATGCAGTGTCTGTGTGTGAGCAAAGAAAACAATCAGTGTATATATATATATATATATATATATATATAACGAAAAGTATAGGCCTACTAAACATCGCACATCCTGCGATGTGACTATTGCGGATGCGTACATCGCGATATCGATGCTGAAACGATATATCGTGCAGCCCTACTTAGGACCATGTGATATTTCAGTTTTTCTTTTTTAATAAATCTGCAAAAATGTCAACAATTCTGTGTTTTTCTGTCAATATGGGGTGCTGTGTGTACATTAATGAGGAAAAAAAATGAACTTAAATGATTTTAGCAAATGGCTGCAATATAACAAAGAGTGAAAAATTTAAGGGGGTCTGAATACTTTCCGTACCCACTGTATATGATAACCAGGGCCTCTGTTCATTTCAGACATTAAGAAACAAATTTTGTCTACCAGCATCTGCATATTTTGTTTTTCTTCAATTACGTTCTGCTCTCAAAGCGTATGGCGTTCCTTGGTCTTCTTCCATTTCCTCTCATCCTATGCGGGACTGGATTGCACCATCTGCTGGTCGGCCATCTGTTTCCTTTAATATATAATAAAATTATTGATTGTATTGCAAAACCTCTTTCTATTAAAACTATTTGGAATAGGGAATTATCTGATCTTAATTTATCTGTCGACTGGGAGAGAGTGTGGTCTAATCTCAGCCTAACATCTAAAAATCTGGCTCATCGTCTTATTCACTTCAAAGTCATTCATAGAGCATACATAACTCCTTACAAAATATTTCAAATGAAACTGCAGTCAAATTTGAACTGCCATATATGTAACACTACATCATCGGGCACTTTTCTGCATATGTTTTGGGAATGTCCTGTCGTCATCAGTCTATGGACACATGTAAACCTGGTTTTGTCCTCATTACTGCGAGTTGATTGGTCTGTTAACCCAAGTTTGTGTCTTCTTAATGATGATTCTGGTCTCTGTATTAGTTCAGTGCAAAAGAGAATGTTGTTTGCTGGTTTTACAGCTGTGAAGAAGACAATAATTCAGAACTGGTTTACACCCCACATGTGTAGAAAAACATATTGGATCCGTAGCCTCCTGCAAATAGTGTCATGTGAATGTACAACGGCGCGAGTCGGTGGGCCAGGCCTTCGACCATATGCTTGGCAGTGTTTTTTGTTGAATATATGTGATTATATAAAGGAGTAACTTTTTGTGTTCTTGTTGTCCTTCCCTCTCCCCTCCCTTTTGATTGGACCTTGAGATGTTGAGTATGTGTCTGTTGTTTTGTTTTGTTGTATTTTGGATATTATGTTGTGTTGCGTGAAAAAATAAAATAAAAAATTGTTGATAACAAAAAAAATGACCGCCACAAATATATTTTTAAAAAGGCTTTTACTTCATTGAAAAAAACATGAACTTTACACGTTTCAAAATCAAAATGCAGTGCTGGTGTTTTTATATGCGAGCAGCGAGCTGCTACTCAGTCCTTTACTATAAAAAAGGAGGACTGAGCCATTAATAATCCTTGTAATGATTATACAGATTATTAAAGGCTCAGTCCACCTTTTTTAATCATTCGTTCACTCATTTTTTGATTTAATATAAAAAAAAATTCCCAAGAAGCGAAAAACAAGAATTCAGCTTAATTTTTAGTTTTTCACTCAGGGGTAGAAAAATTAATAAACAGTTTGAATATTCAATTTCTACACGTGGGTGAGAATTAAATGCCTATTTCTGCTAAATTGGTCAGCTGAAGATCAAACTGTGCCGTCATCAGTTCTTCCGCAGTTTCACGCAGCAGAATAATAGTCCGCCGCTGCTGCAGGTTTAGGAATTCTTAACGCTTTTCATCAAACAACCAGTCTAACGAATAGTTCGACACGGCCCTTACAGGGGCAGAGCCTAGACAGGGCTTTCTTCTTTGTAGACCAGCGGTTTGAAAACCAATCGAACTCTGGTTCAGCCCAGGCAAGCGAACCAATTGTGAAAGCACCCTAACTGTTCATTTAAAATTAGTAAGTAAAAACAAAGTTTTTAGTAAAATAATTTAAATATCCATATGAGTAATATTATCTAAGATATTTGTGGAGTTGATCAAACATTGAATAGTTTTCACTACAGAAACATGAGTTTGTGCCTTTATTTTCTAATATAGTAAAATGCATAAAACGGATCATATCTGCTTTCACTTCACATTTATCTTATTTTTATGATTTATTTATATTGTGACTTTTTCCCTTCATTCCTTCAGGTCTGATGGAGAAGATTGAGGAGAGTGAAGAGCAGAAACATCATCATGTCAAAACTACAGAAAAAAACTCAATCACAGACTGAAAGAGTTTCTTTACTGAGAAGAGACCAGAAAAGTTTCACCTGCACTCAGTGTGGAAAGAGTTTGTCAAGCAAGAAGGGTCTCAAGAGACACATGAGGATCCACACTGGAGAGAGAAACCGTTCACATGTGATCAGTGTGAGAAGAGTTTCACAGTATCAGCAACCCTTAAGAACCACATGAGGATCCACACTGGAAAGAAACCATTCACGTGTGATCAGTGCGGGAAGAGTTTCACACGATCAGCTAGCCTTAAGATGCAAGTGAGGATCCACACTGGAGAGAAACCGCATGAATATAATCAATGTGGAAAAACATTTTTGTGTGCTTCAAACCTGAAGAATCACCTGAAAGTTCATTCAAAGGAGAAACCACATTCATGTTCTTTCTGTGGAAAGAGTTTTTCACATCTGCAGAGTTTAAAAGTTCATCAGAAGATACACACTGGTGTGAGAGATCATATTTGCTCTGAGTGTGAGAAGACTTTTATTACAGCTGATCATTTGAAACTGCACCAGAGAATCCACACTGGAGAGAAACCTTACAAGTGTTCACACTGTGACAAGAGATTCAGTCGATCAGCAAACCTGAAAACACATGAGAGGATCCACACTGGAGAGAAACCATATCACTGCACTGCATGCGGGAAGAGTTTTAGTCATTCATCAGCTTTATTTAGGCATACAAAAAACAAACACAGTAAAGATCATAGATCCAGCACTTTCAAATCTGAGGTATCAACCTCGCTAAACGTGAAACGATGGTTCGAGTAATAAAATCTGTCCTAACCAGCCAGAGTGAGCGACAGGACAAAGAAACATCTACAGTTTTCAAAGTGAATAAAGTTCATCTTCAAGATCAGCAGTTTCATCTGAGAGACTTGAGATCAACTTAAAGATGGAATTTCTCCCCAAGGAACAAGATAAAGTTTTATTTTTGTATACATCTTTGCTTTATGATATAAATGATATTATTATGCTTTTTTTTCACGAGTTTCATTTTGTTCATAATGTTCTTTTAATGCTTATTTGTAGAGGGTTTTTACAGGTTTAAAATGTTCTTCACTAAGCTGAAAAAGTAGCTGATTTAACTTACGGTGTATTTTACAAAATGCAGATATAGACAGATAAGAGATGTTTTCATGTAGATTTGCATCTGATCCGTCTTCACTTTATCTTGTTAGTCAATAAAGAGAGAGATCAGTCTCATTCGTTTCCACTTTTACTTTATGTTTGCTTCAAGTGTTAAACTTTTATTGTTCATTTTTGTTGTTTGTTAATTTTTCTTGCATCACTGATGACTAATTTAATAATTTTAGTTACATCTAAAACCCATGAAATGTTGCTTTTGGGGGGTTTCCATATTTAAATTTCTTGATAAATCTTTTAAATGCCTAATAAATACAGTATATTTCACAGCACACCTGACTGTCTGTCTGTCTACATTAGTAACTGTTCGGCTATATTGAGGGCGCTCGGATTGTCACAAATAGTTGACTTTGATAACTTGCATCTACTTTAGAGAGATGTAGAGGGATCTTCTGTCATGTTTCGCTGTTGAGAAGGATCTCGTTAAAGTGCTCTGTTTAATGCAGACATTGTTCTGTGTTCTATAAACATTTTTACATTACTATTTTGATTGTTTTAATTTAACATATATAGATCTTTTGTTTATTTCTATTTTATTCTGTAGATGTTCTCTGTGAAGATGTCTTTATCTTGTATTTCTTTAAGAACAAGGGGTCTCTGTAATTCTGTCGAAAGAAAAGCCTCTTTTCTTTTTTGTAAACACAAAGATGCACACTGTGTATTTATTACAAGAAACACATTCTAAACCTGATGGTACAAAGTTTCTGAACAAGACATTGGGGTGACAAAATAGTCTTCAGCCATGCTTCTACACAGT